>WSXT02040405.1:0-13362 GCA_011762715.2 Neuroterus valhalla | reverse complement strand
TACATTTTTCATAATGAATTTCGCTTTGAAAAATACAAGAAGGTTTCTTGATTAGCGTACTGCAGAAGAAACTTCGACAAAATGTTTTTTATTAAATAAAAATTGAAATTTTACGTTTTTTTCCGTGCATTTGAATGAATCTCGGGCCAATGAACAATCAGCGCCACCGTGGCCGCGGTCAACTCTCAGGCCACTTCTAAAGCAAAGGCTGGATAGGAAGAGCCAGGGGGCTGGGGCCGACAGTTCATAAAATACTTAGGAAAAATGTCAAAAATGTTGATGTTTAATTTTTATAAGTACATAATCAAAAATATTTGGTTTTTTGGCGCTTGAAAATAAAATATTAATGTTTTGACTTTGAGACTTGAAATTTCTCAAGGTTTCTTTCATTCAATGGTAATACCGGCATATAAGTGCGTTACTTTTAAATACAAGTTAGGTTATGCGACTTGCTCCGAAAAAGTGCAAGTTTTTACTGTGCCTAGTGATGAAGAAGTTATTAAAATCTAGCAACAAGAAATTTCAAGAACCAATTTTGAACTGAAACCAGGTCATGTGACCTACATAAAAAGTTTTAATGTTCAGAATATTCTTCGGAGCATTCGTTACTTGGAATGGATGGGTATCTGCTAAGGACAGTAAAATTTTCCATTCTTCTAAACTTCTGACATCAATATAACCAGGGTGTAATTGCTTGATTTGACCTTGACACTTGAAAATTTCACCGTAAAAGTACAAGAAATGACTGCTTCATTTTTGTCAGTTGAAACTGTTAAAAGAGATCTCATCATTCGATTTAAAGAATGTTACGTTCCTTTAGTCTGATAGAAAATTTTGAAAATATTCCTATACCTATTTTTTTCCATTCTGAAAAAAACCTCTTGCAAATTCGTTGCTCTGTGAGATTTTTTAAGCCGACTCAAGTTTCATAATCTAATTCATGATAGCTGAAACATACAAAAAGAATTATTTTCTCAATTTTTTCAAAAGCATTTATCACGTTCCATCTGCTTTCTCCTCATTCATGTGACTTGGGACAGTGAATTTTAGGAAATAATCATATTTTTTATTTTAGGATAGGGAGTTTCAGTAGAGAAATATAATTTTACTCGGGAAAGGTAGTTTTTTACATGGAACGTGAACTTTTCAAAATAATTATAATTTGGATTCAAAGGAGAAGTTTGAAGATATCGCCCTTCCAATTTAAAATTCGTCACAATTTGGAAGTCCCCTCTTCTGGATTTTGAATGAAGGAATTTGGACTAACTCCAATCGAAAATTCCACAGTTGTAGTTAAAAATTCATTTTTTTGGTTAAAAACTCTTATGCTTGGTTTGGAATTGGTTTTCTGAACTAAAAATGTGACTGTTCCATTTTTGAATGAAAATAATTATTTTTTAAATTTTAAATTCAACTATTTTGTTAAATTATTGTCTTTTTTGGTAGAAAATTATTCTTTCTACTTCAAAACTAATCTTCTTGTTTGAATATTTACATTCATAGTTGAACATTCATAATTGAAATACATAAATAATTATGTTTTTCTAATAGTATTGTAATTATTACTATTTGAATATTGTTCACCAATGCAGTTTTCAATCTTTCAACTTTATATATTTATTTATTCTTCAAATCCTTTTCTTTATAATATAATCGTTGGGAGTATTCGACATATTTTTATAACGTAATAAATTTTCATAGATGTCTTCAAATTTTACAGGTTTATCATAACGAAGCAAAATAAATCATCACCTGAATTCAAAAAGAAACTTAAACTTTTTAATTTAGTTGAATGAAGGTCTAATTCAAATGATCAATATAAATGTGATAAATATATGAAAATTCATTGAAATCGACTATTTTCAAAGTTCACGATATGCAAAAAAAACGTGTTTTGAGAAGTGAAATAAATTAAATTGGAATTTCCTCATGCTATAGAATAAATATCAGCCTAAAAGTACAGTCAGCGCCACCATGCGGCTGCGGTTAGATCTCACGTCTGAATCATTCTACAGGTCTCTGAAGGAGTGCCATCCGCCTGGTTTTCTTTGGAATATAATGCGAGGGTGCTAGGTTAGATTATACGTAAATGGAGAAAATAAAATAGCTAGAATCGTGGGAGAGTATTTCAACTCTTCTTTGTAATTATTATTGATTATTATTATTTGATGATAATATACGGAAGCCGTTTAGAGACATTTATGCATTCGAATATATGTTTATAAACCATTTTTATTTAAAAAACAAGTTTCCATACCTTAGGTAGTTTGAGTTTTCCCGCGAAGAATGACGTCACAAAAATAAAGCTGATCTATTATGTTAGTGAAACATGCCGCGAGCGGGTGCCATATTCAAATATGATTGGGAAAACAATATGTTTCTTATCAAATAAAAAATTCTTCTTGGAATATGTTGATGAGTTACTAAAGAATCAAAATATCTTTTTATCTCATTTCATGCAACATCTACTTTCTTTTATATTAAAACTCGTAACTCCAATTCTTCGATTCAATATTAAGATGGAATACATTTTTTTTAGAAAATTCTTTTTTTCGAATTAATGTTATTGTTTTCAACAACAAATTCAAATTATTTATGTAATATTTTATAAGGACCTACTTCTTTTTCAAATTAAGTCTTGATTCGGAATAAATAATAGGATAATTTTAATGCTTTTTTTGTGAATCTATTTTTTCAGATTCTTTCCCTAGCGTTAGAAAAGAAACCATTTTGCATAAAGAATAATAAAATCAGCAAGTTTTTCACTCTAAATACAGAAATAATCTGAAACAGGAGTGTGCTCTAATTATCCAACAAAAAGTCGATTCCAGTATTCATGAAGCAATACAAGGCAATTTATTTTTTGAGGTTAGGATCTGGTTCCGACGCTCTAAAGTAAATTCAAAAGATACATTTTTCTAGATTGGAATTGTTTTAGGATGCCCAGCTGAATGCAGCGTCGCCCATTCTGAGATTAACAAGGGCTGGTGAAACAGCCTGGGGACCACTTCCTGGTGGTGACTGGACCATCTTTCATCCCAATCACAGCACGTACGAGCCCCTGGCTTGGGCTCATCGAGACAGTCTTGATTATCCAACCGATAAAAGTCCACTTGCCACTGTAATACAGGTAAGATTCTCGGAACTTCAAATTCAGTTTTCGACACTAAGACTTTCCCATTAATCTTCGCCTCTCAAATTTAAATCTCTGATAGATTTTCAGGGTTTCCACGTGACAGGAAAATGGGGACGATCAGGGAAAAATTGGTTGTTTTTCAGGAAGGAACTGGAAAATGACCGTTATTTCCCTTTCGAATGTACTAATATGCAAATTTAAAGTGATTCAATATATCTTTTACACTTATTCTGAGTAGGAACGGTGAATTTCAAAGAGGATTATAATAATAATTTCCCCAACTTATATAAGTTGGGGAAAGAATAAATGAAATAAATATGAAAAAACTTACGTGAATAATTATCATTATTCTGACTTGGAACAGAAAATTTTACAAACGAATTATAAATCCAAGGAAGAAAGGACGGAAGAAAGTGAGAAAGGCAAATAAAGGAAGCGAGGAAGAAAAAAGAAAAGAAGGAAGAAAGGAAGAAAGAAATATTAAGATAGGGGATTTCCCTAAAGAATTATATCATTAAGTTTGGAACAGGGGATTTGCGTACAAAATTATAATTTCAATTTTGAGACTTTCTTTGGAGATTTTTCTGACAGACTTATAATTCTGAGATGGGACAAAGTATAAATAATAGAAATATAAAACAATTTTCGTACAGAATGCCGATTATCCTGATTTTGAAAAGGAATTTCCTAAAAAAATATTATAATTCTCAGTTTCCACATGGAATCTCACTAGGGAAATGGAGTGTGAATTAATGAGAGTTAATTTACGTGAACAATTTCAATGTTTACTTTGAGACAGGGAATTTCAGTAAAAATAATATCATTTTGAATTTAGGAGAGAAAATTCACGTAGATTATTTTAATTTCCAGATCGGGACAAGCTCCTTTTATCTTCCATTCCTCTCATACATCCTTCCCATAAATTTTTCCGTGTTTCTTCTTCCCATTCACATATTCTGCACTTTCTTTTTTCCTTATCTTCCCAATACATCCCGTCCCTGACCTCATTCCCCAATCCAAATCTTGCATTCTTGTCCATCTGTTTTCTCCCCACCCCTTTTCCAAATACTTCTGTAGTCCTTCCTTTTTTATTATCTTATACCATTTATTGTATTTTGATTCATCAATCCTTCCCCATCTTTCTATTAAATGACTTCCCTTATCTTTCTCTTCTAATTCTTCAAAATTTACTCCGATTTTCTCTCCTATATTTCTATCTGTAAGGAACTCCCTCCTTTCTTGTTCCCATTTCGTTAACCCTATCGCCCTCCTTCTTCTTTCTTCCACTTCCTTTAGACATTTTTTCGCTAACTCTCTTCCTTATCCCTCCCTTAGTTTTTCTTCAAATTTCCATGCCCTCTTCCCTGCTCTGCAAAACAATTTCTCCCTTTGCGTTTCCTCTCTCACCATGTATCCTGGTGTCCTCCGATCAACTCCAAGAGTCCATCTCACATATCGTTCCTGTAACCTTTCCATCTCTTTCCGTTCCTTCTATCCTTACATTCCTGCTCCATATCCTAAAATCGGCGATACCAGGGTATCAAACAACCACATTCTCCTTTTCAAACCATTCTTAAATCTTCTTTTTCCTATTCCCCATACCTGCTTCATTACCTCTGCCGCTTTTTTTATTTTTTCTCTTATATGTGCCTTATGATCTTCATTTGCTTACAAGGTGTATCCTAAATATTTAAACTCATTTACTTCTTCTATCTTAACTCCCTTTCATCTCCCCCAGTCAACACTTTTCCTTCCCCCTCCTTTCCTAAACCTATTGTCTTCGTCTTTCCTACATTCGATTTTAATTTCTTCTCATCTAAGTATTTCTCCAACCCTGTAATTAGCCCCGCCATTCCCTCTCTAGCTTTTGCCATCATTACTATATCATCTGCGAATGCCAGTGTATATATCTTTATTTTTCCTATCTTTACACCTCCCTATCCTTTTCTGTTCATGCTTTTTTCCAAGTCTGAGATCAAGATGTTGAATCAGAGGGGGCTCAGAGGACACACTTGTCCCACTCCTCTCACCAACCATAAATTATCGCCTACTTGATCGGCTACCTGCAACCTGCTTTTTGTCTCACGAAAGATTTTCGAAACTCTCTTTATTAGACCTCCCCTTATACCTCTTTCATCATAACCTCTTCCAACTCTTGCAGGTCCAAAGAATCGAACGCCGCTTTTAGGTCTACGAACATCGCTATCATACCTCCCTTTCCCTTTTCAATCCTCCTATCCATTATATAATTTACAACCTCCTCTCCTTTGCCTTTCTTCAATATTGGAACGACTACCCCTTCTTTCCATATCTTTGGCCAATCCTCTCCTCTTCATACCCTATTGCACATTAATAATGCCCATTCCTTTAGCTCGTTCTCCCATATTTCTATACTTCATTTGGAATTTCATCAAGACCTGGAAATCTCCCCTCCTTCAATATTACTAACAAATTGAGTTTTTTTCTCTTGTTATGACCTCTTCCTCGTCTCTTTCTCTCCCCTCTCTTCCTCCCCCTCTCTTCCTCTCTTCCTAGCTTTATCTTCTACCCCTCCTAGCAAATCCATTAAATCCTTTATCCATTCTACCATCTCAATATCCTGGTTTACCCTTTTCCTTCTTTTTCTGTCTTCATTTAATACTTTCCAAGCCTCTTCTTCTGTTCTAGCCTTTTCCACCTCTTCTTCAAGCCTCCTATTTTCCTCCTCTTTTTTCTTATCACACATTTCAGTATATTCCTTCTTTTTTTCTTTACATTCTTCATCCCATACATTTCTGCCCCCCCCCCCCTCCTAACCTCTTTCTTGCTTGTTTCCTCTAACGCTCTCTTTATTTCTCCTATCATTATTCCCATCTCCTCATTTACATTTCCTTCTCCCATTTTTACATCCTCCAGCTTCTCTTTGAATTGCTCTTTTCCTTCTATTGACCAATCCCCTCGTCCTGTTCTATTTACCTTTACTTCCTTCTTACCCGTATCTTCAGCAGTCTTATTACCCTCTAACGTCATTATTAATGGAAAGTGATCAGAATCCATATATTCTAATTCTATTTCTATTATTCCTAATTTCTTGACTTTCTCTGTTACCTCGTCGTCTACAATCACATAGTCAATTACCATTCCTTTTCCGCCTCCCTAACGTGTAAATTTACCTTCCTCATCCCCCTCTATATTTCCTCTGCTATAAACCATCCCATTTCCTCTAAGCATCTTAACAATTTCTTGCAATAAAATCTCCTCCTATTACAAGCTTGATTCCCTGCTCGTTTTCTTCCATCAGTTCTTTTATCTCATTAGTTTTCTCCTACATATCTCTGTTCGCATACATTCCACTATCTCCCATCTCTCTCCTCCCATCTTTGTCTCTTCTACCAATAATCCTTTAATTTCTTCTTTCATCACTCTCCTATCCTTCTCGTCTAGATATTCCTTCCTTATTCCCATCACCATTCTTCCCATTGCTCGGCCTTTCCTATTCCTCATCTTTGCATTTTGGCACTGCCAACTGTAACCTCTTGGTAACGTTCCTCTTTCTGTTTCTCATCCTTTTCCATCCAGCCACGTTTCCATCATCACTATCACCTCCCACTGCTCCAAATTCCTCATAAATTCTCTATATTTCCTCTCCAATCCTACTACATCATAGGTACATATTCTCCATTCACACTTTCCTTCCTTTCCTTTTTGCTTCCTTCCATTTTTTATCCTCTCTTCTTTCCTTCCTTTCTCCTCCAGTCCCCCGACACCGGAATTTTTAATAACTTTTCTGCCTCTTCATTCCAATCCCATCATATATCTCCTATTCCTATTCTTCCATACATAACTCACGTTCCCTTTCCGTTCCTCCTGTCATCTTCTGCTATTTTTCTTAACTTATACTGCATGTTCCTTTGTTCCCGTGTCCAATCATCTTCGATTCTCTGCTCACTGTCATATAACAGCCTTTTCTTCAACAATACTTCCCTTTTATCTTCCCTAGTTTTCAATTTCACCAGCGCCATATTATGCCTCCATCCATCATCCCTCCCGATACTCCTAACTTCTCCTACCAGTACCTTCACATTTATCCTATTTAACTCATCTTGTACACCTTCCTTAAAATCCTTCCCCTCCAATCTTATATCCTTTGGACTAGCACATAATTGGTATAATATTTTCCCTCTCGTATCATTTTATTAAATTCATTTTTTGTATCCTTTATTCTTTTCCTCATTTGAAGAAAAATTCGAAAGTTTTTACGATTAGTGAACAACATTTCATCCGCATGCGTGATTTTATCCAGCGAAAAATTCCAATTAAGCGATAATTGGTAAAGGCGATATTCGATTAAGTTCTTGGCCTCTTCTCGCATCGGTGTTTGATAAAAGCCAATTAAGAGTTGCACAACTAATTGATGGAATTGTTCGGAAACCCCCTTATTTTGGGTGTGACGTTTTTCACTTGCTTGGTTTTGTATACACGTTCACACCTTTGGAAGTCCATTATTTTTCGGAAACAGATAGGTAAATTTTACGGGGGGATATTATTTATTCATTTTCAGATTGGATTTTTTATTTATCCTAGAGTTCTGAGGCATAAAATATGCAATATTTCAAAGGTTCTCCTCGTTTTCAGATTGGACGTCTAAAGTTTTCATTTCTTGATTTAAGGGTGTTGTAACTAGGCCCTAACCTCAAATTTGAATGGACTCATTCTACTTCATTGATACTGGTATGACATAATTGACAACAATCTTCGCAGTTCCTCGTCTACTCACTGATTTTTATATCATCATCAACTCCTTCCCTTCCTTCTCACTGCTTTCTCTAACTTCTCCATATACCTTCCCTTCTCCTTCTGCCTTGCCTTCTCCAAGATGCTCTCATACTCTTATTTTCGGAAATTTCCACTTCTTACTATTTTCACCTCTCTTTTTGAGGGTAGTTGTTCAGCGATGAGGGTTGCTGTTGACAAATTTCTTCTCAGGCCATGCTTGAGTCATGATTAGGCCCTGAATTTCTGTCGGAGAGGAAAATGTTGATTGAATGTTGATGTTGAAAATGCGGATTCCTGAATTTGGCTTTCGTGTAACCCCGCTCTGAACACCAGAACATTATAATTTTTTATGTGTTCCGGGCACTGAATAATACCAAAGGGCATTCCAATCAGATGATTCTTCCGAAAGTTATTTGGTTTACAGACGACAACGACGACGACAGACAGACACCCGAGTCAAAACCATTTTTATTACACCTCCACAAAAATATTCGATGTTTCGTGGTTGTAGAAAGACACAAAAAGTGTCCAACTGTCCAGTCTCAGGGCGGCAGACTACTCGTGACAAAAGTAGGCGAAGCGTGAGAAAAAGTGGTCAAGCGTAAAAATATGCTAGAAATTGCTGAAGGTGGAAGGAATAATGACCTATAATTTACTGGTTCGAAGTTGGCTAAAAGTAACTTCAAGTTGGCTACAGTGATTCAGCCTCAGCGCGTCATTTAACGGAAGAAAATACGGTGCTGAGCAGCTCCAGTAAGAAGTTTGTTAGTATTTCCCATCGATATTTTTCTCGATGGGAATACAATAAAAAGAGTGGCGTGTGGCAAATTCGAAACGCTGATTACGCACTTACTACACAAGTAACTTGCCTTCCTCTGAAGTATACTTATTTGAAGACATGAACAATTCAAAATCCTTTTCTTTGACTGATAATTTTGTTGAAATAGTAGGATTTTCAATTTTTCATCTCTTCAAATAAGTATACTATAAAAACATGTCAGCAACGTTCTGATTGGATACTTACCAATAGAAAATTAGTTATTCTCAAAGGACAGCATACTTTACTAATTATCGGGAATTTAAACTTGCTTTGCGAGACCTGATGGCCATCTAGCGAACTAACTAACATGGCTGCCGCTAGGCTTGGCGTAGCATTGTTTACAAGCGTGTTGCACTTGGTTCAACGCAATACTAATTAATTATGTGCCAGATTATTCAGGTAAAAGTAAATGAGATGTTAACAAAGATAATATAAAAGTTGAGGAATGAAATTTTCACTGAACCATAGAAAAAGAAACGATACTCAGAAAGGCAGTGTGTGCTGTGTTGTCAATTGTAACTCAAAAAAAAAACTAACACTAATTTTGAGTTTCCACATAGTACCAAAATTTGCTAGTGATTCTGTTACAGTGAAAAATAATGTTGGAGAAAGTATTGTTTTTGATAAACGTTCAGAGTGATTTAGAATAATACGCATGCTAAAGCCCTGCCGCAGCCATGTTTTCTTTTTGTACAGCAGCGCCTCTTTGTCAGCGGTGGACGTTTTCTTTGGCAATAAGATGCAGAAACAATGTCTCATTTCCAGCACGTATTTAGCAGAATTTAAATAAGGTTGATGTTCACAATCTGAATTATGATCATAACAAGAATAAAAAATTAAAAATTTTAGATCAATCTGTTCAGTTGGTTCAAAAATTTCAAGAAAGAACATAAATATTTAATCTTTGTAAAAGCTGATAAAGGTAATGTAACTATAGCTGCAAACAGAAATGATAATAATAAAACTATTGAAAATATTTTGAATAATGATATCTAGTACAAGAAAATTGAAACTAATTTGATTCCAACAATGAAAGAAAAATGCAACGAAAGTTACTTCACCTTACGTTCAAGGGTTCTCAGAACGATTAAGGAATTCAATAAAAAAATTCAATATTACAGTTTATTTTAAAAACACGAATACCTAAGACTATAATTTATCGAAGAAAAAGGACAGTGACTGTATTGAAAACTTATCTGGCGTTATTCATTTAATAAAATGCAAATGCTGCAATAAAGTTTATATAGGTGGAACTGGCAGGAGAATGAAAACTAGAATTGCTGAACATAAGAGGGATTGCGAAGTTGGTAATTAAATACAGGTTCAGCACAACATTCTTGGGATTTTGATCATCATTTCAATTTTGAGTTCAAAAATATAAAAATTCTAGCTAGTGAAAAAAACACTTCTCAAAGACGAATTGTTGGGTCAATTTTCATAAATAAACTTCTCAACATATCAGTTAATTTACAGACAGAAATTCTGAGTATAAACAAAATTCATGAAAGCATTATAAAGTAATATCTTTATTCTTCTATGATGTAAAGTTTCTAAACTTTGAATCTTAAATTCAGTTCCATGCGCTCCTTCATCAATGATTTCCTTGAAAACCTGCCTTCATGTATTCAAACATTCCTTACGTACCACACTGGTTCAAAACCCCAAAAAGCTGGCCAAAAATCAGAATCTCGATATTTCACTTCGTTCGAGTACCCATACAAGGTTTTTGGAATCGCTGATTTTGAAAATGAAGTCAAAAATCCAAAATTCAAAATGGCGGACATTTTTCTCAAGTTTGCCACATTCAGTGAGTTTGTAGTGGAAAAAGTTTGTGCGACATGGAAAATGCTCGTGAAGGTACGTACACTAGGAATAAATAATGAAATATGTATAATTCGCAAACATGTTTCCGATATGTGCGATGTATTGCAGGGGAAAACTCAATCTTCTTTTGTACCAGATTTACAAGTTCACATGGAGAATTCTTTTTTTCCCCTGCGAGTTCCTGTGTCGAGATTTGTTGTTTCTATTGCGGAAAAGTGTATAATTTTCGAAACCGATTTCACTTGCTGCCCCGAGCTGCTCCATTTCAAGGAAAGGCGTTTTTTAGAAAAATATCCGCCAGTTTGGGTGCGACATTTTGAATTTTGGACTTCGCACTTCATTTTCAAAATCAGCGACCCCAAAAACCCCTTAACACCCATTTACAAATAGATGCATGGCAAATTTAAGAGAAATGTCCGCCATTTTAGATTTTTGACTTTATTTTTGTAATCAGCGACCCCAAAACCCCCTTAGTACACATTTTCAAATAAACGCATGGAATTTTTTTTGAAATGCCTGCCATCTTGAATTTTGGATTCTTGACCTTTTTCTCGAAATCAGCGACCCCAATAACCTCATATGGGTACTCGAACAGAGTGAAATATCGAGATTCTGATTTTTGACCAGCTTTTTGGGATTTTGAACCACTGTTCGTACTACTTTTCCATATATCAGTTGTTTACTTTTTGTTTGTCCGTCCTACCACGAAACGTCTTCTCGACAAAAAATTTTATCAGCAATGTAACTATCATCTATTTGGAGTCTCCAATATATTTTGAGACTTCAACAATCACCGTTTACTATTATTTTTTGAACTTCTGACAACATCTATTTTCAAAACTTGACTTCGCTCTGTGATATATTATTAAAGATACTCAGATTTCACTCTTTGGGATGTTTTTGCCACATTCTTAAAAATACATTCTCATCCACTCAGGTAATTAAAATGAATTTTTTTTTTGGATATCATAGTATCACATAAAATATGATTAATTTCAATATTGTAACTTTCATGTTATTTCATTCAGATTATATCCCCTTGAAAATGGTGCGCACTGCTATCGAAATATCGGGGTTTTGAAGAAGCTCATTAAAAATAACATTTCTGAGTCAATAATATTTTACAGGGCGAATGGCAGACATTATTGACGAGTGTGGAGTTGCTGGCCCCAGCGAAGTGAGGGCAGTCCCACACGAGTCAGTGATCTGCGCCATTCACCACTCGCCATGTACAATATTTTTCATAGAAGGGCATCGAAAATTCAGCTTTCGACGACTCTTGAGTGATAGCGAAATAAGAAAAATTAGAGTTGTAAATTATTGCCGCTTATTACGTATTACGTGCGCGACTCAGTGATGCCAATACAGAAACACTCTCAAATTTCTCCTGTTTGCACAGTGCACTAGTGGCGAATAGAAACTTTGCCACTAATCCGCCATATTCGCATCGCTCAAGAAGCGTCGAAAGCCAAATTTTCGTTGCACGTATTATGAAAAAATGTTTTTTAGCTCTGTGTTATATAAATCCACAGACTATTTCAACTTTCCTCTAAAATTCGTTCAAATGTAGTAAGATGGTTTTAGAATTCCGTAGGCCATTCAGAGGGTTTAGATCCAAAAATAAAAAATCTCTCGAAATTAAGTTGCGATTATTTGACATTCCTATCCGTTGAACTAAAATGTTTAAAATGACTCTAAGCCGTGATGAATACTCCAGCTACCAATCCTCGCTTTTCCGACTCGACTAGCATCACGAACACCGCGAGTGGAGTAATACCAACGAACATTCATCCTCTTCTCTGTGAGCAGTTTGTTAGCTGGCCATTTTTCTAAAAGTAAGGCTTCCTCGCAATTCTTATTTTGTCTGTAAAATGGCGCGAGTCTCGGAAGCTTTGTGAAAAACGAGAGCCAAAAGTAAGCCAGAGTTGTTGGAAGGAAGGTAGGAAAGCTGGAACGGCAGGATGGGTGTTTGTTGGTGTTGGCGGAATGAAACAAATGAGGAATTTCCGCGAGTGCGCTGCACTCAGCTGGAAATAGGGATAGAGGACGAAACAGGATAGGGGAATTGGGACGCGACGGGGGAAAAACAATTTGCCCTCGTCTAGGACTGACTAGCATTTATAATAAAATTGCCCCAGTATTTGCGACTGCAAGATTCCATGGAAAGTCGCCTGGAGAACGACGAGCGCTGCGCCGATCCGTAAATGTAAGGTGCTCCCGAGGGACGACCAGGTTACTGCGGAAAAAGGCCATGCGTCAGGAATATAAAAATGTATATCCTCGTCCCGGGAATCTATGAGGCACCGGGTCGACTCTTCTGATAGATGAGAATGGGTGAAAGAAAAATTTGCGTTATTGGTGGTTGCATTTTTCAAAGTGTGGTTAAAAGTTGTATCTAAGGTTGTTCGAACAATTGTGCATTGAAATTGTTCAGATAGGTATATTGTTTGTTTTTGAGAGTGATCCTGAGTTTGTTGATGCCGATGAGAGAAAGAATAAATAGATGAGGTACAACGGAGCAACTTTATTCAGGTAGAGTGAATGGTGGCGTACCCAGAGGTAGACCAAAGAAAGGAACGTTGGAATGTGTGAATGAGACTCTTAAGGTACTCCATTAAGGTTAGGCTTTCGCTGAGGGGAAAATCCTCTTACACTGGTGAATTTCTGGTTGTAATATTTCTCCTACCCCATCGTTAGACCCTGATGAAGCCTTTGTCACACGGCTTTTTTCCAAATATTGCGTTGTTATTTGTTTTTGTTTGGATTCAACATCAAGTAATTTTTGCGCCTGCAAAATCGGACCCGTCGTACTCCTCGAATAGGCATG
>WSXT02040404.1:0-28021 GCA_011762715.2 Neuroterus valhalla | reverse complement strand
CCCAGGTCAATTCCACTTTCCAATCCTTCCGCATCAATCCTCTATTTTCCAGTAGTACAGAGGGGCTGGAACCGAACAAGTTACGCTTACCCCGCAAGGGATTTGGCTTAATGGTATAATAATAATAATAAAAATCTTTGCAATTTATTTCTTTATAAAAATAAAGGAACCTAAAATTGGGGTAAAAAAACTAAGAAGGAATTTCTTCCCGAAATCCAAAATTCGAGTGGAAATCAAGGTAGAGAGTGGACTTGGTTTTTCTTGTATTTTGAACATCTGGGAGATTTTTTACCTTGATAAGGGTGTTAGGTAAACAACAGAACATTGGTAGATATTTCGAATGGTTTTGTTGTGTGTTTCGTGTTTCTTCATCATCCTGCAAATAATCTGAATCTTCTTATTTTATAAACTAATTAGATGACTCAGAGATAAAACAAACACTCAGGGAAGTGGATCATTTTAAACAAAAAGATGCATTTCCAGATAAAGAAGGTGGAATTTCTGGAAACTGTTGAACTTCGAAGCCAAAAAATCAATTCTCCACAGAATGTAAATAACTAAACAATATTTCGAATGAATTATTGATTCTCTGCCAATATAGTTGGGTTTTCGTGATAAAAAGATGAGTTTGCGACCAAGGAACATGGTATTCCAACGATATTTCATAGTTTCTGACAGAATATATGAAATTTTCACAAAATAATGCGAATTCTCATGTAATATTTCAATTTTCGGAAAAGTGATCAGATCTATAAACAAAGGAGATCAATCTCTAACCAATACTGATAAATTTTCAACAAGGGAGTCCAGTTTTAACAATGAAAGATGTTTCATTTCAGGAGGAACAAAATGTTTCTCAAAAACAAAGATGATAATAGAAAAAAATCTTTATAGATCGATGAAGTTTCCAACACCTTGTTGCATTTTTAATAAGAAGGAATTATTCATAAAAAGAAGAAGCAAAAGTTCAAGTTCCACAAATGAAAAAACTTCAATTTTTGATATAACAGTCGAGTTGTAAACATATTAGGAAAATTTCTAATCTACCCTTAAATTTTTCTGAAAAAAGATAAATCTCCAAACAAGTTGATTAATTTTCATTCCAAAATGACGAATTAGTAAATAAAAATCGTGAAATTAAATATTGTAATGAGAAAATTTGTTCTATTTTTAGTGAAGAATAGTTGAATTCAACTGAAGATACGGAAAAAATAAAATTTGAACCAAATATCACATATCATGTAAAAAATCCCATATGTTTTTGAACAAAACTTTTTTTTCTGTTAACAATTTCTTCGGTTTAGTTGAATATGAAACTGCTTATTGAAAAGTTTTATTTCTTTGTTAAGAATTTATTTCATTCGTTGAAAATGCATCATGAGAGTAAAAAATTCTCAACTTTGGTTTTGTTTTTCAAATATTTCGTTATGATTCTCTTTTTTCTTTGCAGACAGCTGATTCTTTTGGACAAGGATTTATCGTTTCGGTTAAAGATTTAAATGCAGAGTTTAAAGTTGAAACACTTTCTTCAAAATTTTTCATTCTCGTGAGAAGATTTGTTGTATGAGTTGAATTTTCATCTATTTAGTTAGAATTTCAAATTCTTTTTGGGAAATTCTTCTTTTTCTATCAGAAAATCAATCTTCTGGGTCGATATTCCTCAATTTTCGTTCAAAATTCAACTACTTGGTTAAAGGCTGAATTAATTTGCAAGAGAATTGTTTTTTGTTTGAAGATTTGTCATGTAAGTTGGAAACTAATCTTCTTTGTTGATACTTCGTTTGCATTAAATTCATTTTTTCTGTTAAAAATTCATTGTTCTGATTGAAAATTCAACTTCTTGGTTGAAAATCGAAGTTTTTTTTTAGAGTGTATTCTTCATTATTGATGATTCATTATTCGAGTGTCAAACTCATCTCTTGGTTAAAGATTTGATTGATTTTTCGAAACTCTTTCATTTTGCATTATTTTATTTTTCTTAGTCAAGGATTATTTCTTTCTCATTAGAGATCCGTCATTCAACTTGAAAATCCAGCTTTCTTGTGGAAAATGTTAATTTTTTTAGATGTTCGTTTTTCTCTTGGTAGAAAGTTATTCTTCTTTTTTAAAAACTCGACTTTTTGGTTCAAAATTCAACTGTTTCGTTGAAAGTTTAATTCCTCTTTCAAAAATTCTTTGCTTTTCTTGATGATTTGTCGAATAAGGCAAAAGATAATCTCCTTGGTTAAAAATTCTTCGTTTCAATCGATGATCTAACTACTTATTTGAGAGTTGTATTTCTTTGTTAAACATTTATCTCTTTGTTCATTAATTCAAACATCTTGCCATTCATATATTTCTGTGCGGCAAATTAATCATCTTTGTTGAAAATTCATCGTTTCGGTTGGAATTTCGATTTATCGGTTAAAAATTGAACTGTTTCCTTCAAGATGTATTTATTCCACGAAAGAATGATTGTGTGCTTTGAAAAATTATCTGTTCTGCTGAAAATTGGAATCTTTCTCAAAAAAATTTTATTTTCTTATTGCAAAGAATCAATCTCTGTGTTTGAGATTCTCTTCCATCCCAATAAATGCTCGACATAAAAAATAAAAAATCATATTTTTGATAGTCGATGTTAATATTCTATTGGAATTTGTTCTTATTTTCCTTCAATATCAATCTTTGTGGTAAGGACCTAACTAATTCTTTGAAAGTTGTATTTGTTTGTTAAAAATTTATTGGAAATCCAAACACTTGATTGGTATAGAATCACATTGTCAAAAATGCATCTTTGTTATAATAGAATAATGATATAAATTAAAAACCTATCTTCTTAGTTGAAAATTCAGATGGTGTGATTTTTTTCGCAGATACCTAACCTTCTTGGTTGAAAATTAAACACTCTCTAATCCTCAATTAAAAAGTAAACTCCTTGGTTGAAATTTCCTTTTTGTTTATCACTTTTTCTTTAAAGAAAATTGAACCATTCTGTTTTGCTAAAATATTAATCTTTTTTATCCAAAATTTATGCATTTTGTGCAAAATTCTATAGGCCTTGCTTATTGATTAGGCCGACCCTGAAAAAGGAACCCGATGACTTGAGACAGGGAATGGAAGAAACTCGTCGAAATGATCATTTCTCAACTCTCGAGATAGGCTTATCGATGGGCAAAGAGCCATCAAATATCGAGGGTTCAAATCCTCCTGGGACCAGGTAACACCTTCAAGGGTGGTATACTCCAAGTACCTTATCAAGGTCCTGCCTTCCACTCGACCAGCATTCCGAATGTGCTTCATCTGTTCTGGCGAGCATTTTGTCTCATCGGAATTCCAGAATTCAAAAAAATGAAGTCTTTTTATCAAATTTAGACCCAATTGTGGAATGAGACTAACTCAATGGTAATCGAATAAAAATATGTTTGAGATTTTTTTAATTGGAAACAAGGATTTACTTATTTAAGTAAACATGGAGAGGTTGCGCCGGACTGATCCGCATTTGCCGCTAGCGAGAAATTCATTAGCGAGAATTCCCTTATTGTCGGTGCTAGGAGGGACCCGCACTTGTCAAATTAAAAATAGGATTAGAATGTTCAGGAGAAGAAAAGAAGAATCTCATATGTTCGATAAGTGTGATCATGGTTATAAATATAATCTACATTGAATGATACATTTGACCTTGCATCAAAATGAACAAATAATTCTCCTTCATTATTCTTTCTTATTTCATTGTTAATTCTTCCTCTATTCTCACTTTCAATTGTAATTTGATTATTTTTGTTTTCACCTCAAAACCTAGGCTATCAATCGTTATAGATATGCAGAGGGGTGGGAGGTAGGATAGCTTGGAGGTGCCATTTTATTGGAAAAAACCCTGAACGCAGAAAGTCCATGAGCTTCCATTAAAAGTATACAACTTCATTCAACAAAATTAAAGCCAGACGTAAAAAACTTGGAGTGTCGCATGGTCCCTTGACAAAACAAAAGAGAGGGTTTGGTCTCAAGTTTGTGCCTGCGGGTTTTTAGAAAGTCGAGAAACTCAAGATGGGGATGAGCGAGAGAAAAAAAAACGTATCGCTAGGGAATTGACAAGACTGTAAGGTGAGTATCCTCAAGCCACTCATTAACAACCCTTATTCCATTAGGTACTGTCTTCCTCCCTTAACACACTCTTTATGTTTTTCGTCGACCTCCTCAAGTCTTTTTATTCATTCCTTATCGAACCCCATCTTGTTTTACCTTTTGTCAGACTCTTTTTTGCCTCATCTTATCTGCATTCATCCAACATCTGCATGATTTGTCACCCTTTAATTAACAACCCTTATTCCACTAGGTACCGTCTTTCCCCCTTAACACACTTTGGTTTTTATTGTCCTCCCCAACTCTCTTTATCCATTCCTTATCGAACCTCATCTCGTTTCTCCTTTTTTCAGACTTTTAGTTGCCACAACAGCACATCGAACATCCACAGTCCCATCCACGAGTCGTCCTCAAACTCTACACTTTCCTCATCACTTTACTGACACATCCCAATCTCTTTCTTAGAAGCGAAACTCCTTAACTAATTTTACTACTTTACCTCCTTTTAGAAATTTACGCTACGCTTTATTTCTCCAAACACATCATCTACGTCTAAGCCACATTCCCCGTTCAATCTTTTTTCCTCACATACTATCTGAACGCTCCCTTCACTAAACCCATCCCTCTTTCATCTTTTGCTACAAGACCTGTATCGTCTCCGTATGTAGTTAATGACGTTTGCCTGTTTACAATGTTGCTCTTCCTTCACCCTTCTTTTCTCTCCTATATTACCATACTCTTTTTCCCTCTCATTTCTTGATCAATAGTACTACTAGCCCTGTCTTTCATTATTTGCCATCCCCTGCTTCTTCGTTTCTCTGCAGCTTTGAGATTGTCGTATTTGTCTATACTTCACTTGTACCTTCTTTCTCATCCTCGTCTTATGAGACCACCCTTCTCTCTCTCCTCTTCACCCTATTTCCTTCGCCTCCTGGAAGCTTTCTGAAATAGTCTATTTTCGATCACGAATTCATTATTGCCAGCTTTCCTTCCTCCTCTTTCCCTGCCCATTCCTTCTTATATCCCCCCCCCCCCCTTTATCGCTTGCTTGACCTCATCCATGTACCGTTTTCCTTCCTCTGTCTGTTTTTACTAAATATTCTCTCTTCATCTGTTTGCCTCATGCTTAGTCACTCTTCCTTAATATTGCCTCTTTTTCTTTGTCTATGTTCTCCTCCAATCTGCTTCTACTTTTCTTGCATTCATCGTCCCATCAACCTCTCCTGTCTCCTTTTTTTTCTAGCCTTCATGTTTAACTTACGTTATCAATCAATCTTTGACGTTTTGCTGGAAGCTTGCATACTGTTCCCTCCTCATCATTCGCTACCACCACGTTTCCAATTCCTTTTTAATTCTCTTTACTCTCCTTTTCCTCTGATGCCCATTCCACATTTTGTATACAGGCTTACCCTTCTTCTCAACTATCCCCTACCATCTGTTGTACCTTTAGTACCAGATTCCCAACCATCTTCTTCCTCCTTACCCTGCCCTTATCTCTTATTCTGCTTCCTGCTATTTTTTAAAAATTCCATCATCCTTCAGTTCTGTCTCGTTTCCTGTTCCTCCCAGACTCTTTCTCACCTCCCCATCATTTGAGACTTAGAATCGTCAGCGGTATACATTTTTCATACCTGAGTAAGGAGGTAAGTGAGAGGGGGAAAGGGGAATAAGAGGAACGATGTCTGATTTATTTCCTTCCGGGGGACAGCTAATTTTGGCCGCTTGTCACGCTAATTATTCGTAGCTCGGAGCTTCCTTAATAAAATCAACTACCGAAAAAAGATAATTTGGTTCGCGAAACCATCACAGAGAGGACGAAATAGTGTAATGATCTCGCAAGCACAGCAGCTCGCTGCTTTATGTCTTGTAATTTCGTTCCCCTCACATGAATACTCTTAAGTTTAGGATGAATGAGCCAAAATTAGGAATTTGAATAGTCGTGTTCAGACAGTAGAATGTGCTATTTCGACAAAAAATGGCTGTATTTCCTCAGTGGATCTTTGAAATAAAATTTTTGTACAATTGAATTTTAACAATATTACATACAGTATCAGGAGGCGGTTCACGATTATTATGGTTATAGTTCCCGACTTGTCACTGCGTAAAAAATGTGAAACTGCAGCGCTGATCGCCTTTTGTTCAATTGTTGATTTGAATATAAAATAAGAATCGAACGATATTAGCTGATTAATGTAGCAGGTAAACGAAATCGATTCGTATTCTTCATTCCTGAAAATGGGTCCCGATGCACAATCGAAAATGGTCATTTTTTCGCAAATTATTGAGTTCACAGATCATTTTCCATTATTTTTTGTGCGATCAAAATTGGAATTTTCGATTTTTTGAGAAAATTCAAAAAGTTGTATTCACGATCTTTTAGGGCTCCCAAGAAAAAACTTTTTTACTGTTTGACTTTCTTTTCAATCTTGCGTTTTTGGGCTGAAAATTCTCATTTTCGTTCATATCTTTCAATTTTGAAAATGCCACAACTCTGACAATTTTGTTTTTATCCAAAAAAAAAATCATGAGGATAAATTGCTTCCCTTTTTAACTACTACAAGAAACTGTACTTGAAATTTTTGAGTCTTGGAAAAAAAAATGTTCAAAATGCTCCCCCTCTCTTATTTTTGATCCAAAACAGCTGGGTAACGAACTCGATTTGAAGATAGATAGATAGATAGATAGATAGATAGATAGATAGATGGATAGATAGATAGATAGATAGATAGATAGATAGATAAACGTTTTTTTTAAGCCTGTTTGGCTTGAAGAATTGACTTGCTTACACCACCATGTTTTACAAAATTTTTTACATAAAATCCTTAACTTTAACATCCGTCCAACCTTTATACACTATCATCCGACCATACTTTATTACCATGACCGTTCGCTCGCTAGCTATGTCTTCCTCGCTTTGCCTCGCACGCATTTTCCTACATTTCGCCAGCTACATTTTGCCAAACTCTGCCTCCGCGGCGCCTACCAATTGCTTATCTTCTATGCCTTATTTGGTATCCCTTATCTACTATTTACATTATTTACATCTTTCTTACATATAGTTCTTCTCCTTTTTACACAACCATCTCTATTCCTTCTCCTCCTCCGTTCCCTTCTCCTCCATCTTGCCCGAACCCCCTTCTTCCATGCAGTCGCCCTCTTCTCTCCTTTTTCATACAGTATTATTTCCATGCTAATTCCACTCCTCTCCGAATCCTCGCATTCTTCCAACCAGTGTTCAACCTTTGCAAACCTCTTTCCACACAACTCGCACATCCTCTTCTCCTGTGGAAGCCAGAACCTGTTAGCGCCCTCCGTGCTTCCATATATCATTCCTGCTATTATTTCCTGGCTTCCTTTCTCTTCTTTCTCACATAAATACTGCGCTTTCTTCATTGGCACAACCCACCCATTTTCTCATTATACCTTGACTCTCTTATGTTCTCCTCCTCCTCTGCCTTCTCTATCTCCATGCCATTCCTCTTAACCATCTCATACACCTTTCTTCCCTCCTCGTGATTTCTTCTCACTTCATCCTCATGCAAACCATTTTTTCGGAAATATCTTTCTCCCCCATCCTCCATCTTTTCCTCTCCTCTCCTGTTCTCTTTCTCCCACCAATACTCCCCCACCAGCCTACTTCCCACTTCTTCCATGAATTTCTCCTCATACTTACACGCCCGTCTACCCATCAAAATCCCCAAACTCGTTCTCCCTGTCTCCCTTGTCACAATACAACTAGGTGTACTTTTATCCAGCTCCAATATCTATCTGATATACCTTTCCTGAACCCTGTTTAGCTCCTCCTTTCCTTCTACCCCCACACTTCTACTACATGCAGTAGCGCGCTTATAACCAGGGTGTCAAACAGCTTCATTCTTTTTTCAGAGTCATCTGCAAAGAACCTCTTTCCCAACCCCCACACCTACCTCTTCACAACATTTGCCCTCCTTACCCTTTCCTTTATATGCCCATTCACCCCTCCATTCCTCCGAAATAGGAACCCTAGGTACACAAACTCTTTCACCTCCTGCACCACCTTCCCTTTCCATTTCCAATTTCCCCTCTTATCCCTTACACTTCCTCTCCTGAACACCATAACCTTGGAATTTTATGCATATAACTCTAACCGACTCCTATCTTGGTACCTTTTCAACCTCTTCATCATCTCTTTCAATGCCTCCTTACTTTTCGCCAGCAACACTATGTCATCTGCATACGCAAATGACCAGTTTCTAGCCCCTTCTACCCTGACTCCCCCAACCACTCCTTCCTCTAGCTTACTCTCTATGTCAACGATCAAGATCGCGAAAAGCGTTAGGCTGAGCGGACATCCTTGCCTCAACCCCCTATCCATACAGAAATCCTCTGAAATCGTGTCCCCTCCTCTCACCCCTTCTTTTGCCTCCTTGTACACCTCTCTTACCCTTTCGATCAGACCTTTCTCTATTCTCCTCTCCTCCATCGTCTCGCATAACCTCCTGCGATCTACCGATGGGAAAGCACCTTTTAGATCTTCAAAAAGAGCGTGCACTTTCGGACCCTCCTTTACTATTTCTCTATCCACAACGTGCTGCAAAATATAAATATTGTCTAAAGTGCTCCTACCTGCTCTGAATCCCGCCAATGCACGATCGAATATGATCATTCTTTCGGGAGTTATCAAGTTCACGGATTATTTTTAATTATTTTTTGTGCAATCAAAATTGAAATTTTTTATTCCTTGAGCAAATTCAAAAAGTAGGATTTACGATCTTGTAGGGCTACCAAGAAAAAACATTTTTTCTTGATGACTTTCTTTTCAATCTTGCGTTATTCGGCTGAAAATTCTCATTTTCGTTTATATTTTTGAATTTTGAAGATACCACAACCCTGACAGATTTTTTTTATTTAAAAAAAATCAGCAGTATAAATTGTTCCATTTTTTACCTACTATAAGGAACTGTAGTTGAATTTTCGAGTCTTGGAAAAAAAATTCCAAAAAAAAGTTCAAAATGCTCCCCCTCTTTTATTTTTTATCCAAAACAGCTGGTTAACGAACGCAATTTGTATTTTGTTGATGAAAATGGGTGCCAATGCATAATCCAATATGACTATTCCTTCGAAAGTTATCGAGTATACAGATTACCGACTACAGACTACAGACAGACAGACAACTTCGTAAAAATAGTTTTTTCTGACTCAGGGCGTCTCAATACGTGGAGATTTCATTAAATCCGCGAATGTCAATTTCCTCATAAAACCAATACCTTATCATTCAGAATGAGAATGTAATAAAGAGTGTTTGAAATATGACTTGGAGGAAAAACGAATGGTAGCGTACTCAGAGGTAGACCAAAGATATAATAGTCAGAAAATGGTAATGAGACCGTAAAACAATCTCAATTCGTGTTTCATTGTAAATTCTTCGAATGAAAATTTTTCCAAGCTGGAAAGTTGTTGCGGATCTAAACGTCTTGTTTGTCGATAGAAGTTACTTGGGATAGTAAGGAATTATTCAAAAACAATTTGTAAGAAGGGAAATTGATAAGAGTCCAGAGGTTCCAAGAGATCCCAATAACTGTACAAAATTTAAGGATCCTGACGCTCATTCGATGGACAGGAGGATATGAAGGACTTACGTGAAATTTAATGGAGTTTTTTTGGGAGCTATTTTACCTTCTTTTCGGGTCTGACAGTAAAAGCACATTTATTGGTAGCCAGATAACAAGTGACATTTGAAACATTCAGTGGCATCCAAGATATTTAGAGGTAGCCAAAACATCCAGTGGGAAAGAGATCAAGTTTCTACAGTTATATCTCTTCTGAGATGGAATTTAAAATATGGATAGTATAAAAAAGAGGCAGTCTTTCTCGATTACATGCAGATGGTTTTCGTCTTTGTCTGGTATCATTATTACCTACTCCTTGGTTCAGAATCGGGAGCAAAGGCAGAGGTCTGACCTTTAAGCACCTGGAAAGTCTTTAATACGGCAGAGTAATTCGATAAGAGGCATGGAACTTTGAGCATAGTTCCGAAGGAAATAAGGGCTACAAGAGTTTTCCATTATCTGAACCAGTTAGTCGGAAAACTTGCCAGGGAAAGAGTCTTCCTTGCACCCAAAAACTTGCTTCTTTCTTCTCGTCCTCCATTTTTCTCCTCATCAAACATCTTTGCCTCTCGTTTTCTCTCCCATCTCATCCTTGAGTTCTCACCTTCATTCACCTCTTGTACACCAACTTCGAGTACCTCGTTAGTAGCCAATTATTCCACCAACATCTCCTACTCGACTCTGAAATTTCTATGACGCAGTCTCCCATTCCGGCAAAACACATACGGGAAGGAGAAAGTGTGCTTTTTTGTATTTATCTACCAGACTTTTGTTAACCTTCTCGAGTACTTTTTGGAGTAAAGATTTATGGTTATTATTTCTTCATGGAGGCAAATTGTGTTCGAAGAAACTTAATTCAAATTTTGGTGGGAAATTTCAGCTCCACTTTATGGCTTATCACGTTAAAAAAATTTGCTGTCCAAAGAATGAAATTTTTAAGAGGATACATGAACTCTATCAAATTGATGATCCTCAACCATCAAACCTGAATTTCCTATTATACAATTCTGCGTTATTATATAAGGATGAATATTTCAATATTCAACCAAAAAAATGAAATGTCAGCTGTGGAAAAATTTTGCAACGTATCACTCCAAGTTTCAACTCAAAAGAATAACTGCTGAACAAATTATGCGATATTTTAAAGTTGAACGAAAGGAAATTTGATTTTTTTATAAACTTCTTAATAAGTTACAACTATAGATTTCGTTTTCCAATTCACTATTCAGATTTCGACTGCATCAATATAGTAAACTAGTCAAATTGTTAAAATATTCCTACTTCATTAAATATCAGATGGAAATATCGAAATAAACAATCATATACAATATCCTCCTTCGAGATACAAACCCAATATCTCTCGTTTGCCGGACGAGTATTCTCTTACGGAGGGGTTTAGAAAAAGGATATTCCTACTTTGGGACATGAATGGCAGGGTCGCTGTTTACAGCGAAGACACAGACAGGGTACAGGCCTTGGAAGCTGAATCCTAAGAATGCAGGTAATTTCAATCTATACAAAGGAATATAATTTATTCAAGAGTTTTTATACAATAGACATAACTATGCAAACGAATCTTTGTAAATTTGAAAAACTGAAAGTTAAGATCTATGGAATAAGATGAGAGACCATGAAACCGATAAAATCGACTTTGGTTCTACAATTGTGATCAAAGATTCTCGTTTGAGCTTCCTTTTTCAGTTTAAACTATAGATTTTGTTTTCTCATCTGCTATTCATATTTCTACTGCATCAATCTAGTTAACTAATCAAATTTTCAAAATATTTTTACGTCATTCAAGACCGGATGAACATTTTAAAATAAAAAATCGAATCGGGGACATGAATGGCGGGGTTGGTGTGCACAGCAAAGATACAGACAGAGTACAGGCTCTAAAACCTCCCTTCCTGAGAATTTAGTTTATCCCGATTTATTCAGAATAAAATAGAATATACACGAGTTTACATACATAGATATTATTATGGAAACGAATATTTTTTTGATTCACTAGTTCAGAGCATTTTCATATCCGATGGAAGACTAACCTGAACTGGAGCACTTAGGATATCTCAGGATTCACTCAAAAAAATGTAAAAATGAGGATTGAATAATGTAAGAGATTTGAGACTGGCTGTTCTGGAATGAGATAAGAGACGATGAAACTGATGAAATCAATTTTGATTCTACAATTTCGATCCAAGATTCTTATGAGTTATAACTATATATTTCGTTTTCCCATCCTACTTTTCGGATTTATGCTGCATCAATCTAGTTAACTAATCAAATTCTTAAAATATTTTCACGTCATTGCAAACCAAATAGGAATTTGGAAATAAAAAATCAGATAGAATTTCCTCCTTCAAGATACGAACCCAGAACCTTTCTTATTCTGAGGATTAACCTACTGAGAGACATGAATGGCAGGGTTGCTCTAGAAGCCCCCATCCTGAGAATTCATTTTATTTCAATTTATCTAGAAGAAGATCACTTGTTTCATAATTTTTATTTAGAAATCACTACGGAAACGTAAGAAATTAAAAAGAAGAAAAATAAATTAAAAATTTGGAGATTGCGGATTGAGTTCTCCGGAAAAAGATTAGAGACTTTGAAACCGAAGAAATCAATTTTGATTCTACAATTCTGATCTAAGATTATCATTTTAGCTTTCTTTATTAATTAAAACTATGAATTTTGTTTCCCCAGCCGCTATTCAGATTTCTACTGCAGCGATCTAGTTAACTAATCAAAATTTTAAAATATTTTCAGGTCATTGGCAACCAGACAGAAATTTGGAAATAAAGAATCAGATACAATTTTCTCCTTCGACATACGAACCCAGAACCTTCCGTTTACAGAACGAGTGTTTTTTCACGGAGGGGTTTAGCAAAAAGATGAACCTGCTCGAAGACATGAATGGCAGGGTTGTGTTCACACCAAAGATGCAGACAAGGTACGTACTCTGAAATATTTGATCCTGAGAACTCAGTTTGTTTCTATTTATTCAGAGGGATATAATTTATTTTATGATTTTTAAACAATAGAAATTATTATGGAAACGGACATTTTTTTGATATACTAGTTTGGATCATTTTTATTTATAATAGGTTACTTAACTGGGCTGGAGCACTAATAATATCTTGACTTCAACTCAAGAAAATGTTCATATAAGGAATTGGAGATTTCAAAGATTTGAGGTTGAGTTTCCTTAAATAAGACAAGAGACTATGAAACCGTTTGAATTAAACTTGGTTCTACAATTTTGACCTAAAATTTCCATCAAGGCTTTTTCAATTATCTGTGACTATAGATATCGTTTTTTCATCCACTATTTGGGTATCTACAGCATCAATCTAGTGAATTAATCAAATTTTCAAAATATTTTCACGTAATTGGAAATCAGATGGAAATTTCGAAATGAAAAACCAAATACAATTTTCTCTTCCGAGAGACGAACCCAGAGTCTTTTGTTTGCCGGACGACTGCTCTCTTACGAGGGAGTTTGGTAAAAGGATAAACCTACTCGGAGACATGAATGGCAGGGTTGCTGTTCACAGCGAAAATACAGACGGATATACAGGCTTTGAAAGCTACCATCCTAAGAAACCATTTTATTTCAATTTATCTAGAAGAAGATGATTTATTTTAGAGTTTGCAACCATTAGATATTACTATGGAAACGAACATTTTTTTAATGACTAGTTTGGATAATTTTAATATCAAATGGAAGACTGAACTGAGCTGAAGTACTTTTGACACTTGAAAAAATGGAAAAATAGTGAATGGACAATTTAAAAGATTTGAGACTGATTTTTCTGGATGGAGGCAAGAGACAAAAAAACTGAATAAATCAATTATGATTCTACAATTTTTATCAAAGATTCTCATTCAGGCTGTCCTTAATAGGTATAATATATTTCGTTTCCCTATCCTTATTCAGATTTCTACTGCATCGATCTAGTTAACTAATCAAATTTTCAAAATATTTTTACGTCATCGAAGACCTGGAGGAAATTTTGGAAACAAAGGTCGAATATAGTTTCCTCCTCCGAGATACGAACCTAGATTCTTTCATTTTCCTGCAGAGTGCTCTCTGGCGGAGGGGTTCAGCAAAAGGATGAACCTACTCAGGAACATGAATGGCAGGTTTGGTGTTCACGGCAAAGATACAAACCGGGTACTTGATCATTTTCGAGACCTTAAAACGAACGGTAAAGGGAAACCTGTTTAGCTTATACTCATAAATAAAAGATGACTAGTACGAGATACAAGAATCATGAAGGGGGTCCTATCGTAGTAACGGATCAATTCCTCGCAGCTCTAAAAGTTAATCAAGTAAATGACGTGTATTCCTGGATCACAAAAAACTTAAACGGAATTTTCGATTAAAGCTGCTCTATATGACTCTATTGAGAACACTAGATAACGATTGTGCAACTCTGTATGTATATACCCAGCGGAAGTATATATTTATTTAGGGAAAGGTTCGCTGAAGTCATTGTTGAAGAGCACTCGTCCGGAAATCGAAAGGTCCCTGGTTCAGATCCCAGCGGAGTTCAAAGATCCTAACTAAAAATTGCATTCAATTCTGGTTTCCAGAATAATAGGTAATAATAATTATAACAATAATGATGATAATAATAATAAAATTCAATAGAGAAGACTTAAAGTCACATAATGCCAGCCTGACACTTTTCATGAAAATATCTCACATGTTTCCCTGAAAATCCTTAAGCTTTCCGTTCGCGCTGTTCCAAGCAGAGGATTCCACATCTGCAAGTTTAGTAAGCCAAGTTTATAGAACTTTCCTCAAGGTTTTATGCATCGATGAAAAGAATCGCAGGAAGCGAGAACGAATGAAAAAGGAGTGGGAACTTTCTCACCAGTCCTCCACTTTTATTGAAAGTATCGGATTTATTGCCATATTTATCTTGGAATCCATGCGCATAATATCATACAAAATCCAAGTTTTTCAATAGAGATTGCTTCTCCTCCAAAAGCATTTCATAGAATAATTTGTAATTCGGAACGATCGAAAGAATGAAAAATTTGGACCAATAATTTTTCGGAGAGCGTAACAAAATCTGCCTCAGTTTGGATATGAACCAAAAAGGCTATTTACTATACATTGGTGGAGCTTTAAACAAATAAGGTCATCAGTGGGATTATTTATATAACGCTCCACTGATGAGTAACGCTCCACTCATGCATAACGTTCCACTGATGTATACTGGCGTTCCGGGTTCCAATCCAGTCTGATACAGATTTTTTACTTGCTCCTCAACAAATCATTAGTCTGAATAATTCTTCATTTCGATTATTTCAAATTTTCGACTGATAACTCTAGGACAAAAATATGGGAATATTATTACTAAATATTATTGAATTCATGAAACAAATTAGAATAACCAATACGAATTTAAGTTAAATTGTGTCTAGATGTGTTGAACTGCGATTTATGGAATAATTGCATCAATTAATCGGCACAAGCATTCAACTTTAATTAATGGATTGTAATTACAATAGGGTCTTAATTACTTCACGAACAACTGATCAGTTTTGATTGATTCTTCAATTATGAAAGTTATAAGTGAAATCATTCCTTAATTAATTACTGAACCACGACATACATAATCCGTTAAATTTATTGTAATTTGAGAATCGAATTAATGAACCCAGGGCCGGCCTTCGCGAAATTTCGCCCTAGGACTATTCTACATTCTCAATCCTTTGCTCGATTGTTTTATAAAACTAAAATTCTTTTCTTCATTTGAAGAATATAAGCACGAAAATTATTGAACTCATTGATTCCATTTACACTGGCTCTCTTGTAGTTTAGAATTACAAGAAATCGAAATAATGGTTCACTTAAACGAATAATTTTTCAAGGAACCTAACTTTTTTGAAAGTTTAACTTCTTCTTTGAATTCACATTTTTTTGTCGAAATTCTTCTTTTTTCAGTAGAAAAATCTTCTTTTTCATTAAAATTTATCTCTCTTGTTGCAAGTTCAACTGCTTCCATGAAAATAAATACTTCTGCTGAAAATTCACAGTTTTGCTCAACGTTTATAATTTGAGGTAGAAATTCATCTCATTTTTTGTAAATTTTGCTATCTTATTTTAAATGTCTGTTATTTCCCGCAATAATCCTGGCTAGCGGTAGTTGGCCGAAGGTAAGAGAAACGAGCGCCAACGACGTCGATAAGATTACCACAAAAATGTTTAGAATTGCCGAAACGCGTTTTTCATTTGCATATATAAATTGAACGCAGCCTTTGCCACGACCAAAAATTTAAGGAGCTTATTGAAGGGTCCAAATTCTATATCCGTGCATTCATACCTTGTCTTAATGAGCCCGATGATGCCTAATTAAATATGTCTGAATTGAATAGGACGGCTGGATTCCACAACAGCCTCTACGCTCGGGCTAGTAGGCAAGGAAGGGGATACCAAGCATCGCGGCATTCCCTCCCTTGCCTACTGGTCCAAGCGTAGCGGCTATGTGGAATCCAGCTATTTAATTGATAGTTTTCAGAAGGTTCCCGCATGGCAGAGACCAATCCATCCCTTTCGCACCTATGCTCGCCCGCTATAGCAAGACAAGGATAGCTGTTCTTTTCGCGCCAGTGCTGGTACGTCAATTAGGCTGCCGGATCATCCAAGGAGGGTCCGTTAGACTCTTTTTCAGAAAGCAGGGTGATCCCTGGCCATTCGAAAATGGGTTCCCGCATTTTTAATTCCTAAAAGTACACTTCAATACAAAATCTCGTTGAACATCTTTTTCTTACCTGAAAATATATTTTATATCTTTTAATATTCCCGAAATTTATATGAAACTATTTTTTCTTAAAATCAAAAAGAATTTTTCAAAAATCGTGAAATACATTTAACTCGTTGTTATTGATGATAGTCAATGTACTTCATAAAATTTATGAGAATGTATTAAATTTGTGAGAATTTTTGTAAACTTATGACATTCATGGAAATTTTTGGTTTTTTTAATGAGATTTGTGATGATTTATACAATTTGTGGTAACTCATAAAATTTATGGTAATTTATGAAATTAGAATGAATCTATCTTGCGATGATTTATCCTTATAATATAAAATCTGCACGCTGCGTGGGCACATTCTCATAGCGCCCTTAGCCCGTCAGTTTGAGCGCGCGTATGGCGCGTGACTGTCTGATCCCGCGCTTCGCGCTCGGTCATGAAATTATCTTGCGCTCCGCGCTTGATCTTTTTTCCACCCTACATTTATATATAGAGCTTTTGAAACTCAAAAGTTAAACGTCAAGTACTTCGATTTTATGATTGTGAATTATTCTTTGTTAAAAGCATCTCCGGCTAAGAAATACATATCCATCACGCGTCTCGTGCTGCGCACTCGATCAAAGTTTTTTCAAACCGGTAGAGAAGTTTTGTCGCTTAATTTTTTTTCATATGTTGTGTACTTTTTCTAGAAATTTCATCATTTATTGTTCTATATAATTTTTGAGATTAAAACCAAAACCGTCTATGTTTTCCCGTACCTTCCATAGTTTGACAAAAAGATAAAACTTTTAATAATGTATACAAGAAAAAGACCCAGATCCGCCCCGTATATTCAGTTGAGAATAATCTTCAAAGGTATGTTGGAAGATATTGATATTTTCATAAATAATAAACAGGGAAACAACATTTAATAAATAATATTCAAACTATTTTTCTTCATGAACTGGATCCAATCTTATGACATTGATCTTTAACGCTGAAAATCATTCACATACTTTGTTAGTAGGAGTACAACTTTTATCTTTCTTCTCTAGTTACAATTGACATAGGAATATCAAGTCCCTCATCTGCCCGGTTTTCATAAAAGTCACCATTTGAATGATGGATCATTAGTAAAAATAAAATATAGGAGAATAGAATGACAAGTAAGGGGTGGAGCTGCCAAAATAAAAAAATATGTATTGATCGTGAGATTGTTATTGATTAAAAAAAATTATTAAAAGTTGTAAAAGCGGGCAGATGAGGAACTTGATATGCATTTGTCAATTGTAACTAGAGAAGGAAACTAAAAGTTAGACTCCTGCTAACAAAGTAAGCGAATAATTTTCAGCGTCCAAGATTAACGACACACAGTGGTTCAAAATTCCAAAAAGCTGGCCAAAAATCAGAATCTCGATGTTTCACTTCGTTCGAGTACCCATATAGGGTTTCTGGGGTCGCTGATTTCGAAAATGGGGTCGAAAATCCAAAATTCAAAATGAGGGACCCAAAATGGTGGACATTTCACTGAAATTTTCCATGCATTTACTTGAAAATAAGTATTAAGGGGTTTTCGAGTTCACTGATTTCGAAAATGAAGTCAAAAATCGAAAATACAAAATGACAGACCCAAAATGGCGGACATTTTTTATAAATTTCCCGTGCATCAACTCGGATATAAGTATTAAGGGGGTTTTGGGATCTCTGATTTCGGATTTCGGAAATGAGGCCAAGAATCCGAAATTTAAAAAGGCGGACCCAAAATGGCGGACATTCTTTCAAAATTTTCTATGTACTTGCTTGAAAATGTGTATTGAGGGGTTTTTTGCGTCGCTGATTTCAAAAATGCAGTCAAAAATCAAAAACCTAAAATAACGTACCCGAAATGGCAGACTTTTTATCAAAATTTGCCATGCATATACTTGAAAATGAGTATTAAGGGGTTTTTGAAGTCGCTGATTTCGAAAATGAAGTCAAAAATACAAAATTGCGGAGATTTTCTCAGATTTGCCATGAATTTACTTTTAAAGATTATCAAGTCGTTTTTGGGGTCGCTGATTTCGAAAATGAAGTGACAAATCCATAATTCATAATGGCGGACCTGAATTGGCAACAATTTTTTCTAAAAAATGACTTTTCGAAGGTATATGTCCACCATTTAGGGTCCGCCATTTTTATTTTTGGATTTTTGATTCTATTTTCGAAATGCCTGACCCCAAAAACCTTATATGAGACTCAAACGAAGTGAAATATCGATATTCTGAGTTTTGGCCAGCTTTTTGAGATTTTGAACCCTAGTAAACACTCCTACGCGGTTGTAGAAAAAGCGCATTCATTTCTACCGGGGTATCTCGGGGCAACTTTTTTTAATGGAATACAAAAGTTGATAAATTTTGTCGATCAAAACGGAAAACACATGCTCGCGCACTCGTACATGAAAACAGAATTCACTAAGTATATTCCTGAATATTATGAAGAAGAAAAAATGTTGGAGATGCACATTTCACTCTCAATATTATAAATATACTTGTTCGAAATTCAAATGCGGAAGCAAGCAACGATTATACATATCTTCAGGAATATCCTCCATGTCACTTTGTCTATTTCTGGCACGAACTCACAGAACAACGACGTTTTCCGTCGAACGCTCGAAACTTGAGAAACACACTGAAGCGCGTGAATTCGGCGAAGAGTTAAGTTCAACTGTTCGCCGCAAGGAAAGTTTTGTATAAAGTGACTTGTGCTTTTACAAAATAATGCTCCAATGCCCCTAAACAAGTATAAATGAACATTTACCTCATCCGGTAACTTCGAATTTCGAGGTTTTGGCCAGCTTTTCCGGATCTTGAACCACTGTGCGGCATTAGATTGAATCCAGCTCATGAAGAAAAATAAATCAAATATTATCCATTTAATGTTGTATCTGGGTCTTTTTTGGAATACATTATTACGAAATTTCTCTCACCTTCTCAAATTTACTTTTGGAAAGTTTTTTTGTGTTAACTTCACTAAAGAAAAAGAGAGAGAAAAATTGAATTTTAAGCTGCGACATATTGTTCCCGCGTTGTGCTTGATAATTGTGCTCTCTTCTTAAACAATTTAGAGAAATGCTTAGCATCACTTCTTCACCAGTTCACAACGCACGTACGGAAGCCCTAATCCAAGAATAATTTTCATCCTCCAGGAAAAATAAATAATAGCAAAAATGAAAAAAAGGATGATAGTGGGTTTTGGGAAAATAATATAAATAAAAAAAATGGAGGGATAAGGGAAATAGGAAAAAGACTTCAATGCCTGTTACTACTACGCCATTTGTGATGAGACATATCCTATTGAATCTTTTAATAATAATCAGCAGTTCAGTCTTTGTGCGCTGCTCATCAGCTTAATCGAAACACTCCCTCTATTTTATTTGTAATTTTATATTATGAAACGAGTCGTCATTCTGTTAGATTGCATTCAATTCGCATTTAAAAAATACTTGAGATTATATCTCTCAGCCGGTGGTTCGTGCCGGTACTATCTGCATGAATAGCGGATCGATCCAATGCGGAAGCGTACGCGGTTGTCCAGTATTTACGATACTTGAGGTAATTACGCAGTTTCCGGATTTATCTCACAACGAAAGCATACGTCCGACTTGCCGTCACCTGAAATCCATTTGTGGCGGCACACGCGTTACGTTTATCGTTACATTCATCGTTCCGAGTGTCTAATTTGGGTTCCTACACGAAACACTGATATACGCTTAGATAAGTTCACCATTACAAATTTTACATTTTATCGGGAACAATGTTTGACGAACAAAGGAGATTCTTTATTATGTCCCCTAGGTATCCTCATCTCACATGTAACCTGACAAGCACGAGCCAATCGCGCATGACTCTCCTCTGGCACCAACTATCATGGAGTTCTCGCAGATGGATTTTTCGCTAGCGGCGGATGCGGACCGATCCGGCGCAGCTTCTTCCACTAACCAGGTGGAAGAACTGCTCTCCATTCGGCTCTCCAAAGGTTGAACTGAACACGACTCCAGGATTGTACTCGTCAAAAACATTGTATCGAGAGGCTCGAGGGCGTGCATAGCTTTTTTGGGGCCCAGAGCTAAACCAATCGCAGGGCCTCCATCTTTACCAAACCAATAATTGAGGAGGGTAAGGAACTGCCTCAGTTGCCCTCTTTCCTATTTTTCTTTTCTCCAGGTTGCAAAAGAAGGCTTTTTCATGTCATCTCCTAAGCGCAAAAGAAAATTAATTAAAATATACCAGTTCCGAAGTTTGGATTTTCCCCTACTTGAATTTGAAAAAAAAAATTGTTACCAAATTACAGAAATTTTCTAGTCACAGAGACAAATTTTTAACAGAAAGAATTGGATCTTGAATTCGAATAAATTCATCTTTGCTAAGAGAGTTATTTTAAAGCAAATGATCAAATTCTTAACCAACTGATCCTTCTAGTTGAAACTTTTGACTTTCGATTCAAAAAAGATAAAATGTTTACCAAACAGGGTTCATTTCAACAAAGAAAGATCAAAATTGTGCCAAAAGAGGTTACACTGGGAGATAAAACTTTCAATAAGAAAAAAGAATCTTCTTAACAAAAAAAAAATCTTCTTGAAAAATGAAGATCCCCCCAAATAGAATTATTTCAAGATGTTCCATCGACTGGATTTCGGATTGTTCCATTTTTCGATAAAAATTAAATTTATCCATAATTGGATGATGATTGATTCATGATAATTAATGGTTGAAAATTGTAACTACTTTAAAAAATCAATTCATCTTTTTTTTGTGAGAAATTTGAGTATTTAGTTGAATATTGATTTTTGAATCTGAAAATTGAACAATTTCTTTATGAATCTATGTACTTCGTGGAAAATTTGGTTTTTGTGTAGAAAATTATTCTTCATGGTCAAAAATTCATCTTTCGCTCATAATACATCTATTCATTTGGAAATTAATCACCTCAACTGAAAATTCGTTTCATTTTTAGTGGAAAATTGATCTTTTCTAGTTCCAAATATTCGTCACTTGGGTGAAAATTTGTCTTTTTGAATTGGAAATTTAATTATTTCGTTGGAACTTCACATATTTTGTTGGAAAATCGATTTTTTTGTAGATAATTATATTTTTCTTCGGAAGTTGATATTCTTCTTAAAAAATGCTGAATTTCAACCATTCTGTTGATAAATAGAATTTTTTGGTTGATGGTTGTATTTTCGGGTTGAAAACTAATTTTTTCTCAAAAATTGATCTATTCTTTTGAATCGAATGTTCATCCCAATTGTTTCATTTAAAAATCTATTTGTTCAGCTCAACATTTATTTTTCCTCAATTCGAAATTGGAGTAATTATACTAGAAAAAGAAGATTCTTCTTTTTCTAGTATAAAACACTTATGCTTGGTTTGAAGTTGGGTTTTTAAACTAAAAATTCTACTGTTCCATTTTTGGTTGAAAATAATTATTTTCGGATTTTGAAATTCGACTATCTTGTTAAAACATTATATTTGTTTTTAGAAAATGAGTCGTTCTATTAGGAGATTAATCTTCTTGTTGGAATGTCAACTTTCGTGGTTAGAAAATGAAATGCTCCAGTTAAATATTTATCTTTTTAGTATCAAATTCATCTTCTTGTTTCGAAATTAAACTTTTCTGGATCGAGATTTTTATTATCGTAAAACGATTTTTTTAATTGTAAGCTTACTCGTTCCAATTTTCGTAAGAAAACTATATTTCTTCGTTGAAAATTAGAGTATTATCTTCAAAATTGATTTATTTTGCGATGTTTGATCTGTTGTGTTAATGGATGTTTAGAATAAACGTCATGAATAAAAATTAACGTTTGCGTTTTGCGACAAATACAAATATTTTGCTTCCTAGTTGCCAATTCATTTTTTCACATGTAGCTTTCAAGATTATAGATTTTGCAGGTTGGAACTTTTGAAACGAATTTTTCCTATCATTCGTAAATTTATATCATATGAAAAAAAATGCTTACCAAATTGTACAAATTCAACTTCTCCAGTTTATGGCAACTGCTCTGTCCAAAAGTGACATTCTATTTTGTTGGAATTTTTCAAACTTTTTCTACTTTTCGGACCATTTATTTTTTCCGTGTGGGTTCGGCTACAAAACTTTTACTTTCAAACCCCATTAAAATTTGTATAATTTATATATAATGTGATAATATATATATATATATTTATATATATAATATTCTTGTCACAGAACCTAATTTGCATTATATGGAAATAGTACTTCCTACCCTAGTTTTCATGGATTCTGCCACCGGATATGGTGGACTATAAACATAACTCAAAATTTACAGTATCCCTCAACAGTTTAAAACAATAATCGATGCCGGAACAGCGTCGGCTCGCAAACTCCGAATAGAATTAACTTCCAGTGGAGGTAGCTTTTCCTTTGATGCTGAGCTTGGACTCCAGGAAAGGGAGGAAAGGTGTGAGGGTCTGTGAACATTAACTGGAGTTTCGCGCTAAAATTTAATGCGAACTAGCGCCTCAGGAAAATTTGAATAAATTTTCGAAAATAGTTTTACGGCAGAGTTGGGATATGGGTAAGGAAAGACGATTATTTAGCGTTTCGCGAAGGCAAGCCTGAGCCAGAGTCGATTTTGCTTCGCCAGCGTTTCGTATACTCGCTGCACCTCCACTCCTCCCTCATGACTCACCCTTTTTTTCTACTCTCTTCTCTCCAAGCCTTACTTTAAATTGGATTCATACGTGGAAAACCACCAGCCAGACAAATTGCTCCGAGGCTCGCTGAGCACTGACGGCTACAGCACGCATTTCTACTGGAGTCGGAGGAAAGTTGAGACATGAAATATCGATTTTCACTTTTGCCCTTTACTCATTTGAATGGCATCAGCCAATCAAGTATCAGGAAGGGAGTCACAAATATGGGTTTGGTAGCCTGTAAGGTCTTTAATAGAGTCGTTTACCCCCACCCCGGTCCCGTGGTATTTTCCTTATTACCACTTCTCAAATTTTCCCTTTCTACCTATCAGGCCCCCTGTTATCCCACCTCCATATTTACATTATCCCTAATAATTTGCATCCCTCTTTTTTATAGCCCCTTCCTTTCTTCTTACTTCTCCCAATTTATATTTTCTCAGCATGTGCGGGCAGTACTCCTCATTTTCCTTACTCCTCGTCTTTTCTTGTTACTTTCCCCTAATTTTTTTATAACCGGTGCCGTCCTTTCTCTCAACTTCCCCTGATTCTTCATGATTTGCCGTCACTATACATCACCCCCTTTACTCCTCATATAGAGTTTATTCCTTTCTCCTCGATTCTACATATTTTCTCGTCATTTGCGACCAGTGCTCCCCATTTTCCTCACTCCTCGTTCTTTCTTCTGACTTTCACTTGGTTTCTTTCATATTCAGTGACTTATTTTCTCCAAACTTCTCCTGATTCCTTTTGATTCGCCTCCACTATCTCTTATCTTCCTTACTTTCTCATTTCTTCTCATTTTCCCTTGTTCCTTCTTATATATATAGTCCCTTCCTTCTCCTTGATTCCCTATGTTTCCTCATTATCTGCGATCTGTACTCCTCATTTTCCTCACTTAACATCTTTTCTTCTGATTTTTCCGTATTTTTTCTCATAACCATTACCTTCCTTTCTCCCAACTTCCCCTAACTTCTTATGATTTGCCTTCACTATAAATCACCCTCCTTACTTCTCATGCCTTCTCAGTTCCTTTTGATCCCCATATAACCATTCCCTTCCTCCCTCCTTAGTTCTCTATATTTTCTTATCATTTGCGACCGGTACTCCTCATTTTTCTCACTCCATCGTCCCTTCTTCCGGCTTTTCCTTAGTTTCTCTCATACCTAGTGGCTTCCATTTAGCCCGACTTCCCTTCATTCCCTATGATTTGCCTCCACTATCCTGATCCTCTTTACTTCAACACTCTTCTCACTGTCTCTATTTCCCCCTTATAAATAGTCCCTTCCTTTCTCCTTTATTCCCTATATTTACTTATCGATTGCGACCGGTACTCCTCATTTTCCTCACTTTTCGTCCTTTCTCCTGACTTTTTCCTAGTTTTTCTCATAACCAGTGCCTTCCTTTTTCCCAATGTTTCTTAATTCCTTATGATTTTCCTTCACTATACATCATCCTCCTTACTTCTCTACCTTCTCAATTCCTTTTGTTTCCCTCATAACCAGTCCCTCCCTTTATCCTTAGTCCCCTTGATTTTCTCATAATTTGCTAATAGTACTCCTTATTTCCCTCACTCCTCCCCCTACCTTCTGACTTTCCCTCACTTTTTCTCAAAACTGGTGCCCTTCTCTCTCTCAACTTCACTGCCCATCATCCTCCTTACTTCTCATGCCTTCTCAGTTCCTTTTGTTCTCCTTATAACCATTCTTTTCCTCCCTCCTTAATTCTCTATATTCTCTTATCATTTGCAACCGGTACTCCCCATTTTTCTCACTCCCTATGATTTGCATTCACTATCCCTTATCCTCCTTAATTCTCATCTCTTCTCACTTTCCTTATTTCCCCCTTACATACAGTCCCTTTCTTTCTCCTCTCTCTATTATTCCTTATATTTCCTTATCAGTTGCGACCTGTGCTCCTCATTTTCCTCATCAATAATTATTCGCAAAGAAATAAAAGATCAGGGGAACAATAAACAGTTGCATTTGCAACGAAATAGTTGAATTTTTAACAAAATCAATCAAGTTCCAACAGAATAGTTGAATTTTCAACCAAAAAACTTGATTTTAAAATTTGAAAGATGAATTTGTAACCAAGAAAGATCAAATTTCCAACGTTACATAAAAATTATTATTCTGAAAGCATGAATTTTGAACCATATAGTTGGAACAAAAATTAACAAAGATAGATTTTCAAGCAAATCATTCGATTCAAACGAAAAAAAGATATTAAAAGTTCATAATCATAGAAAATTATTTCCCAACCAAGAATGATGACATCTCTTAAACAAAAGAAAATTCTTTATATTAAAATACGAATTTCTAATAAATGATCGAAATCTCCAACAGAAAAGATCAGGTACAACTGGAAACTGTGAAAGTACCAAACACTCGTTAAATTTTCATTCCGTTAAGAGGAATTTCCAACGAAGGAGTGTAATCTTAAGTTAGGAAGATGACTTTGTCAACATAGAAAATGAACTTTGAATTCAAAAAAACAAATCTTTAACAAAAAAGTTGACTTTAGGATCCAAGAAACTGAATCTAACACAATAGTCTAATTTCCAACGAAAGAAATCAACTTTCAACGAAAAAGTTGATTCCTCTACCAGAAGGCGTTAATTTTCAACCATAAAAGATGAATTTTCAACCAAAGGAGATGATATTTCCAATATTTCAACATATATGGGAAAAATCTCAATCTGAAAAGACATTCTCACCTAATAGTACTACTGACTGATCAAATTTCTTATTGGAAAAGATAAAAGATTCAACAAAAACATTCAAATTCGCACAAAATAGTTCCATTTTTTATTCGTTTAGTTAAATTTTCAACAAGAAATAGTCTTCAATCATAAAATATGAATTTACAACCACAACAGATTACATTTTAAACATTGAAAGAATTTTTAGCTGGAAAGAATAAATTTTTAATCCAACAGTTAAGTTTCCAAAAAAAGGTTGCACTTTCATCCTTCTTCAATTTTTATGTAAAAAACGATTCCACCAAAAATTATGACTAATTTTAACAAAATTTTTTTCCCGAGATTTTCCGAAGTTTTCAGAACCTCTCTCTCCAACAAAAGTTAGATTTTTCGTCCAGAATAATCACTTTACACCATATTCGAATTTCCAACAATAAATTTTACTCCACGACAGTTGAACTTTCAGTTAAAAAATTATCTTTAACAGAGAGAATTAATTTTTAATCCATTGAATTAAACTAAATGAGACCATTTTTCAACAAAATAAAGTGATCTTTAATTAATTCTGAACATAAAACACCATTCCTTACCCATAAAGATGAATTTTGGATAAATAGTTAAGTTTTCGGGCTTGAAAGAAAATCATTGAATCTTCAACATAATCAGGTTAATTTTTCACGAAAAAAATTACTTTCCATCACCGAATAGATGTTGTATTAAATAAGAAATAGACGGATTGTTAAAAAAAACTTCCTCGTAACATCCCTTGACATTGTTTGCCTATTTGTAAGTGTTCTATAAATTTTGAGAAAAGCTTGAAAAAATATTTGTTTTTGTCCAACTCTCCTGTTTCCTTACTGCTGTTTTCAAATAATCCAAAAATCTCTGAAATGCCTACAATGTTGGGATAGTAGTTTGATCTATCATTCAGACATGAATTCAAATATCATCTCCAGTTTACATTAACAATTGCTTACACCATTTGGCCAAAAAAATGGAAAAATATCGATGCAAAAGATAAAATAAATATCTATTCATCAAGAGCTAATACGAGAATATGAAGTCCAGAATCAGACGAAGCGCATCTTCCTGAGCTTATTCAAATTGTTGCTTCATAGCATCATCAATTTCTATGGATCTAAAATCGATGAAAAAGATGTAGAGTACTGAAACAATTAACATAACTTTGAAAAACAAAAGCAATAAAATGTCTTAACTCTTAAGAGCAATTCGAAAACTTTTTCAGGTTCTCAGGTTGTTCCCGAAGAGAAAGAAAATTTCCTCTGCACGAATTCAAAAAATTTTTATTTTCTCGAGTTCAATTTAAAATTTGGAAATCCCAGGAGGGGGTTTCAGTAAATCCCAGAATTCGGACATTAATCTCACGGACTTGTCATCAACGAACATGGATGACCATGTCAATTTGCTGAATTCCACGTTTCTTGATCCCTCAATACCACATTTGACGCGACGGCGTGTTAAATTAAATCGACCTCACGGCCAACTCCCCTAAATCACACCTGTACGAAATGGCACAAAAGCTTCGGGGAAGCGAGTAAACGAGAAATCAGCGGCACGAGTTAAAAAGTAAACGAGTACTGCGGTCCGGAGTGGTTCTCGAGGTGGTTTTTCGCCCTAGCGCATTAATTAACAGCTTTTTATGTGTCGATACGCGAACAATCAGGCGAGAAACAACGTTCGCGTTCGACAAACCGAGGTGAGGAGCGGCGCAAGGGTGAAGTGGAGTACAGGGGACTAGCGCACAGTTCCTGCAATATCAGCAAAGGAGGGCTGCAAGAACCAGAGAAGAGGGAGTGGAAGGGTGAAGACTAGAGGTGAATTGGAGAACCTTGGGCGCTGTAATAATTGAAGCCAGTGCAGACAGGGGTGCTGGAGGTTGGTTTCTATTGTACTGCCCTGGGACACGATAGTGTACGTCATGTGAATGCGCCAATGTGTGAGATTACACAGTACACAGTACACACAGAAACAAAATACTTGAATGTAAAGGCAGCATTGGTTTGATTCTCAACCCCTTATCCCATGGGCACTGCTCTCGCCACTGCCACTGACACCACTTCACCACCTTACCACATACAACCAGACAACCTCGACACTATCACCACAAAACCTTCGAGCTTGAAACCATACTAGTTGGGGATCCGAAGAGGAGAGTGAGTATTCATTTTTGGTCCTCAGGATTTGATGATTGATTCGTGTGCAGAATG
>WSXT02040393.1:0-13362 GCA_011762715.2 Neuroterus valhalla | reverse complement strand
TTTTCTGCAGTTTTCCTCTCCTCTGACCAAATGTTCAGGCGAATGCGAGCGTTTTAAATTAAAAATCCGGCTGCAGATGGTAAGGGTTTCAGAGATTAAAAATCCCACAGGATTGAGTACGTCAGGCATCGCTTGGAGGCTTAGTATGAGAGTTGGGGTTATTGGGGATTTCGGGAAGGGATTTGAAATGAAGGGTTCAATGCCCGACGTTCTCCTGAGGGAGGGGGAAATATGGATATGTAAAAACCCAAAAAGAGTATATATTAAGTGATAAATCTAATCTAATCTAGAAAAAACTGGAAAGTGTAGAGAATTAACTGAGAAAAAACGAAGAATTTAGAGAAAAAGAAATGATGTTGATGGAATGGAGATTGAGTAAATTAGAAGCAATAGCATAAAGAAGCATATTATAAGCATAATATAGCTAGTATAAAGAAGCATAGTAAAATGAAGACAGTAAGTATCGAGAAAGTGGAAGGAGGTAAGATAGACCCGCAGAGAATGAGTGAGTGGATGGAGCACTTTATAGGATTAATAGAATGGGAGAAAAAAAGGTTGGACGAGAAGAAAAAAGGCTGAAAAGAAATAAAGCAACAGGAGAGGTTGGTTTGGAGAATTAATCTCTGAAGTATGGGGTAAAGGAGTAAGGAGGGATGTTGAAATTTCAGTACAAAGTATAGAGAGGGGAAGAATGGCTCAAAAATGGAGGACGGGATAACTCATTTCACTGTTTGAGGAAGAAGAAGGAAAAAATGTGGAAGATCATAGAGGTATCACACGTATATCAGTGGATTATGAAATCTATGCAGTAGCACTGAGAAGGGTGAAGGAGAGGTAAATTAGTGGCCTTGTTCTTGGATTTTTAAGCAGCATTCGACTCAGTCAACAAGAGCGTGTTGTCTCAAGCTTTAGGAGCAAGAGTATAGATGAGGACCTGATGAAAAGAATCAAATAAATATCTGTTAAGACAAGGTTGAGGGTGAGGATAGGAAAGCAGACTTAGAGGAAAAGCAAAAGAAAGAAGGAAAGCAGCAAGCTTCTGAAGTAGCAGTAATCTTTCCACTCCAGCATATGCAGATGATGCTGTACTATAGGCAGAGGATAGAAGGGGGTTAATTTTTTCGTTGAGAGTGTTTAAAGATTACGTAAAAGGCAGAGATCAAACGGCAAGTGCAAGTGAGAACAAGATTATATGCTTCAGGAAGAGGAGAAGTGGATAAGGGTGCGAATGGAAGTTCAAAAAAGAAATGGTAGAACTAGTGCGGCATTGCCCCGCAAATGCGCCTTCAAGTGATGATTTTGTTCCACATTTATAATCGAGTAATCGGCGACACGAATGAGGGGCCGGGGGGGGGGGGCTAGAACGTTTTTTCTCAAATATTAACATTCTTTCAAAGTCATCAAAGCAACAAAACTTCTCTACGGTTTTGGCCAAATTTTGATCGAGTGCGCAGCACTTTGTGGGGCATATGAGAGTATTTAAGGTTGAGCCCAAAATACTGCGGAAAGTTTTGAAAATTTATGGCTAAATTCAGTGGGCTCCAAAATGTATAAAATCCCGATTGGAAGGAGGAAACTGGTGCGACTGACCTCAAGAAGGGAAGAAACCGAAGATAAAACAAAAAATTATGAAACAGAAAATATTCACCTAAAAGGATCTACAAAATCGTGATTAAAGGTTTTTGCTTCGACGCATAGTTTCCGTTTTTTGACGAAAAATCTTTGGGAGCAAAATTTTTTACCTCTAAGAGATCTAAAAAATCTGTTTCCATAATATAGAAAAGTTCGCGTTCCGGGCCAATTTAAATCGAGTTTAAAGCACACGGCATGCGATGGGAATGTATTCGTGAAAGCCAAAGAAGTTTTAAAAAAGAGGATTCACAATCATCAAATGACAGTGGTCAAAATTATCGTGTGCGAAGCGCGAAAATCGACAAACACGCACAGCGCACCAATTTTCATAATGTTTTTGGAGGAAAATGACCTTTTTCTGCCCTTTTTGCAAAAAAAAGTCGCTTCTAGAACTTGAATACTTTGTATAATAATTTATATGAGATGTCTTAAAGATTAATTTACAAAAGGAACATTCTTCCGATGTTTCAGTTGACGCCGCTGCTGTAGAGGAAATCAACCTAGTCGAATTAGATTTTCGCGGTTTCAGAACATTTCAAATTAGACAAGAAGACACCTCTGATTTTCCCATTACGCCAGGAGATGGTGAATTGGCCATAGCCAATCGTTCTCTACATGTAATAGCGAAGGGTACATTCATATATCAATGGGTGGACAATGGAGTTCCTCGTCCATTATTAGATTCGAATCGAAAGTCTCGTGTAAAAAGTATACTCACCGGGAGAGTTGTAAAAATGAGTCGTAATCATGCTTTGGAATTAGTTCAATTCCTAATGTTGCCATTTGAAGCACTTGATAGTGTAGAAAGTCGGAGCCTTCGGCTCAGAATATCGTTAATCCTACATACAGTCTGCCGCCAATAATCAAAAATTGGAAGAGAAGATATAATTATAATTTAATTTTGTTTGTAGCAGTATGTTATTGAGTGTCTTCTTCGAAATTGCACTCTCGGAAAATAGCTGAGCTTGGGAAAGGTTTTCTGCCGTTTTCCTCTCTTCCGACCAAACACCCAAACAAATGCAAGCTCTGCTAATCAAATCCGTCTGCAGTTGATAGGGGAAATTAGTTGCAGGGGCAGGCAATACATATATGAATATGAAAAAAATATCCACATGTGATCGATCATTTCAAATAATTAAAAAAGAGTGAAAATTGTTGGATACTTTGGAAGTTTTCAGTAAAATATCTTAAAATCCAAAATAAGTCAACAAGTTCTCAGAAGATTATGAGAAATTTTGAAAGTTCTTGATTCGTGTTCATGTTGTGAACCAATAATTACGTAAACATTTAGTTTACTGCGTCATTGATCACTCCTTGGATATAAAAACAAGGATATATATCGATATTTGAACGATTAATATGAAAAAACATACGATTCATTGCCTTGAAAAATGTAAAGATTTATCTGCAAGAGTAATTAGAATTTTGGTTGAAGATGTCTTGAATGCCAAATTTTGACTGACTGTATTGAGAAATGTAAACCGTTCGATAGGTTGATGGAATGAATTAAGTCTTGAGTCACAAATCTTCCTCAGGTTCTCAAGTATTTTGAAGAATTTTTACACAAAAAATTAATATATTTAAAACAAGCTTACAGCATCTACACCGTTAATGTTTTTAAAAAATTTTGAAGAATGTCAAAAGATTCAGAGTTATTACTAGAAATTTCAAGGGGTTTGACGGGGGTCCCAGTAAGTTATGAAAATCAAAATATATTTCAGTCCGGTGTAGCTCAATTGACATGGAAGGAACTAAAGAGTGACCTGAATTGAACAAAAAATTTTTTTGAAATGACTAGTTTCTAACACGAAAAACAATTTTGAGTTGAATTCGAGAAAAATTATAGCAAGAGTTTTGATTATTTCGCCATTGTCCGGGAAATTTCAAATACTCTTTCGAAAACAACCCCTTACACTAAAACATCCCTCTCCCTAAACAAACAATTTTCCTGGATATTTAGTTTTTTTTAATCCCGAAAATGCATGCACGTCATGCTCATGTTCTGAAAAAGCAATGAATAGTGAAACACCTGACCATTTATATTTTACTACTTTGCATGGCCGCACTCATATTGTCATGTACTTGTTTACAGTCATTTATTCAATTCCACGCGCTATCAATGTCTTAAAACATGTTTGAATCTAAAATGATTTATTGTATTTTCTTGACAAGTAAACCAATTGCAAACTCTTTTTGTTCTGTTTATTGCCTTCCAGAATACAGGTCCGATAGCAATGGAGAGCTAATCTTAGATAAGAAAAAAAATGATTGAAAAATTTTTTGGATGAGTATTTAAATATATACCGCTATGTAGTCAAAGCTTAAATACAAATCGAGTGGCCACACTCATTCAAAAAGTAGGAGAGCTCTTATTTTCAACATCACGTTTACGTAGTTATATAAAGAACGGAGCCATACTGGGCCCTCCCTAGAAAGTAATACGCATAATCCATCAACAGTGATATTTCGTACATTCTGTTAATAATAGTTCCTAATGGGTGAGTGGATTGGACACTTAGTTTTCGATGTCAACTCAATGATGTATTTAGAAGCTGTTTATATTTTATCTGCTGCTAGCTTCCGTTGGAGTTGAGCTCGGATTCGATTTGCAGCTGCGGTTTCGCGGTGTTTTGGTATTTCCGGTGTTCTCTCTAGTTTTGAGTCTTCCCTGTATCAACCGGCAGGAGTGAAGAGGCCGGCGTTCGCGTACTCTCCCTCTCAGGGCAGGTGCTCGCTTCTTTCCTGGAGTCCAGTTGCGTCTCGGCCTTTACGCTGATAAGCAAGTTCTCGTTGCATCCATCGAGTGGACAGTGGCTGCACTGGCAGACAACTGCCCAGAATGGTTCAGCGTGAGGTGTCCGTTGGAGTGAGGATTGAGCCGACGGCATCAACCCTCCTGCCCAGGCGCACAGTGGTCCAGGAATCGGAAAAGCTGGCCAAAATTCAACAAAAAAAGTAACTCCATAGATTTGTGTTATTTTTTCTATGAATATAAATACCAGACTTGTGATTTTTTACCCAATTAATACCCTTACACTGAAAATTACATAAACGAAAATAATTTTTTTACTTTAGTCCGCCATATTCAATCCGCTATTTTGTTTTTTACTAAACCGAATACACGACCATTATGTTGAATCCGCCATTTTGTTTTAAAAAAATTTTGCCTCCAGATCCGTAATCAGCAAAGTCAGAAACCCCCCTTGTACCAATTTAAGAGTAAATCGAGAATTTGTTCAGCATACTTGACCGCCATTTTGGATCTGCAATTTTGTTTTTGGAAATTTCGACTCCAGATCCGTAATCAGCGACCTTGAAAACCCCCTTACACCAATTCGGAAAGAATTAACAAGAATTTTTCAGCATACTCGTCCGCCATTGTGGATCCGCTATCTTGTTTTTTAAGTTTTTTACACCGGAATCGAAATCAGCGATCCCGAAAACCACCGAGTAAGAAAATTTGGCCCATTCAATGAACATTTTCACTTTTGGCCAGCTTTTCCGATTTCTGGACCACTGTAGGGTGGTTCGATCTTCCCTGCGCCTGGGTTTAGGTTTCGCCTCCTTTCTGCAAGCTGTTCTCTCTCGGAGCTCTGCGACAGGCAAAAGAAGATATTGAGATCCACTGATTTATGAGAGCGTCACTCCAAGTTTCGGTGAGTGTGGTCTTACGAAGTTCGGGTGTTCGGTGAATATAGTTGTGTTACCATGAGTGTCTTCGGAGTTCCCTTGAACAACAATTGATTTTCCCGACTCGATTATCTTTGGTGTTGTGGGAGTGAAGCAGGAGAGAAGCGAGCACCTGCCCTGGGTGGGAGAGCGTACGAACGCCGGACTCCCTACTCTAGGGATGGTCAAGTCGATTCCGATTCCTTCGAAGAGTCGTTTCCTTGGTGTCAATTCTCCGATTATTTGGAATCGATTCTTGTGTCCCAGGAATCGATTCCTCGTCGGGATCGACATCGATTCTGATAACATAGCTGAGAGAAAATAAATTTCCACTTTCTGAAAGTTTGAAAATAAATATAAACAAATATGATCCAATGGCAAACTTCTCTCAAAATTTGATTTAATCAACGAGTCCTCATGGTAGGATGCCAACGCGCGCGACACAACTTGACGATACTTACCCGAAAATATGAAAAATAAAAAGATATCTGAGAATTTATCGCAAGAAAGTCTTGCTCGCACTATTTAGGTTCGTACTTTCCGCCATTTATATTGTTTTTATGGTATAATAGATGTAATGTGTAACGTAAGTATGTTTACATATAAAAAAAGAGCAGATAAATGTGCAAACAAACGTAAGATTTTGAATTTTATTAAAAAGCATATAGTCGTCAATAAAAATTTATTTCTATTATTCTGTTTTTTAAATTTCCCAATAAACCGTACCAAATACTGCCCGTGTACCCCTTAAAATTTTGAATATACGCGCGTTTTTCTTTGGAGTAGGGGAACATTTGAATCGGAATCGATTCCTACCGTCGATTCTTAGATTCTACGCAATCGACGCGTAAGTCGGAAACGAAGAATCGAGGAATCGATTCTCACCGAGCATTACCCATCCCTACCCAACTCCTGCCGGTTGGCACCGTGAAAACTCAAACTTGAAGGAACCTGCGAGTACCACAAAATACCGCAAACCCACAGCTGCAAAACGATTCCAATCTCTACTCCGACGGAAGCCAGCAGCAGCAGATAAATTATGAACAATAATAATCGCAGAAACAGAGACTAAATTAGTCCTACTTATCACGTCGTAAGCAGCTTGCTTCGATACACCAACTCTTAAAAAAACAGTACCAAGGTAATCAAATACCGGCACAAATTCTAGAGGACTATCGTCATATTCAAGGCCTTATTTTGGTAACCGTAAGCTTATTAATTGCACTATATTGCTGCAGGGCCTTCAGTTTTCTGATCGCATCAATTTTAGTATCAACCAAAATAATCAAATCATTCCCACAAAGCAGCATATAACAGATTCCAAGTATTATAGTCCGACCAAACCCTTATCTCTGAGAAATATCTCTATGTCGGATGTAAGGAGATTGAACATTACTGTGCTTCTCACTTCACCCTGTAGAACTCACTCAGTGACGGGTACTTCCTCTGAGAGGCCGGCCCATGACTTCACACGGGTTGAAGCTCTTTCATACAGGCCTTGTAAGATCCTAATGATTTTTGAGCTTACCCCAAGATTGAAGAGCTTCTCCCAGATAAGAGGATAGTTCACAGATGGGAAAGCACGTGAAAAATATAATTATTGTATAATAATGCTTTTGTGAATAAATTTGTGAGATGGCAATTAGTGTAAATATATTATCAATACATCTCCTACCACAAAGAAACCCTGATTGAGCTTCCGGAATTATGTGACATGAGTATTCCCATTTGGTGGAGAAATAACGACAGACTAGCGTAGGCTGGAGAGGGAAGGACGCTGTTTAAGTCCACGATCAGTGTAGGAAAATCAGCACAGATGTAGCCTCTGGAAGCCACGATCACAATAGTTCTCCCAGAACCATCGATCCTGAAGCAACTGGAGGTGTTACGTCATGCGACTTGTCACTTCCCACAGCAGCAGAAGACGACCGAGTCGGGAAAAGCAAATAGCTTGAATACAAATATACAACTTTCACGTGTTATTAAGTAAATTGAAAGGAGTCCTAATACTTGAGGTGACTACACGTATACAAACTGAAGTATACGACCTATTCAATGGTGATCAACCAGTTAATGGCCCGTCTACCGGTCAGCGCAAGGTCCGAGAAGGAACTGAACTGCAGGAGAGAAGCAAACACCTGTCCTTGGTGCGGGAGCGTGCGAACGCCGGACTCCCTACTCCTGCCGGTTGATACAATGAAAACTCAAACTAGAAGGAACCTGTGAATGAAACAAAACACCGCGAAACCATACCTGCAAATTGAATAAAAATTCTACTCCGACAGAAGCCAGCGCCCCCTTAGTGAAGGGTACGTCCTCTGAGAGCTGCCCCCTGACTTCACACAGGTTGAAGCTCTTTCATGTAAGCTTTGTAAGGTTCTAATAATTTTTTAGTTTACCTCAAGATTTCAGGGCTTCGCCCTGATAAGAAGATGGTTCACAGATGGGAAAGCACGCAAAAAATCTACATTATGTCATAAAAATGCCTGTTCCTCTTTTGTAAATACACTAAAAGAACTACCAGGACAGAGCCCTGATTGAGCTTCCGGAATTATGTGACATAAGGATTCCAACTTTTTCAACCTGAATAGCGAAATTTGAGTAAAAATTTTCAGAAGCGAATTTAAAAGAGCGATTCGGCGATAATTGTCAGGATTTGTAGGGTTGTCTTTCTTGTGGATCATCTATGCTATGGATTCGGTCCAGTCTACTAGAATGTATTCATTATGAAGTATTTAATTGAATAAAGTTTCGAGGGAAGGTACACTGAACCGGAAGTCTAGGCACTGAGAATTGTTTAATAACATTTGAAAACTATAAAAATTGGTTAAATTAGCAAATATTCAATTATAATTGAAGAGCGAAGTGTAACGTGTCCGACTGCTATGCTTGCCTAGTAGCGCCTCCCGTGTAGATCCTGTAAGAGATTCTTCCTTGCCAAAGTTATATCTGAGTTGTACGAAGGGGTCGCTTCTTGCCGTAGAGAGTTGGAGCCCAAAGCGAGAGTTTTTATTTTTGTGGAGCCCAAAAATTAGGGACTCTATTGGCACCGTAAAATCTTGAAATAAAATATTTAATGGCGAAGTCATATATGTGTTGTTCAATAGGGTTGTTTTTTTGTCTGAAGAGTTGTACCCCAAATATCAGAGTTTTTATTTTTGAGAAGCCCCAAAAAGAGGGTATTTATTGGCTTCTATAGATCGTTCAAGAGAATATTTCTTGGTGAAGTTTTAGCTGCGTTATGAAAAGGGGTTGCTTTTCAACGTTGAGTATTGTAGCCCGAAAATTAAAGTTTTTCTTTTTGACGACCATGAAAGAAGCTAAAAATATGCGGAAGTTCAATTTAAGGAAATTTAAGTGCTTGGTAAGGGATTTGTTTTTTAGTTTTAGGGGTAGTTTTTCACCAAAACCAAAATTTCACCAAACTTTCCGAAGTTTGGTGAATACTTTTCGAAAAACTATTTCGAGTGTTTTTTAGAGTCCTAAAATAGCCCTAATTTCAGGAGTGCTCACATTTATGTCCAATAAATATTTATTTTTACGGGTTTTTTTCCTGTGGAGGATTGATTTCGACAAATTGGTTTCTGGGCTATCAAAGATCCCTCTTTAGCCCTGAACAATCTTGGGACAAAAAGGTTGATGCGACACAAATTGCTCCAATTTTGGGTTTTGAATGGAACTTAAGTGAGCCTTTAATTAGGCAATGGGGGAGAGATTTTTCCAGAAAAGTGGAACTTCCAGGGTTTTCTACGTTTCATTTTCAACATGATACTTAAATCTTCAACTAGAGACAAACAATTTTCCACCACTAATTCACATGTTAAATCTTAAGAGAAAATAATTAGACTTCAAACAAAAAATGATTTTCTAAGAGATAAATTTTCAATAGAGAATATGATATGAGATATATTTGAACAAAACGATTTATGTTTTGACAAGAAATTGTATTTTTAATTGAAGAAGAATTATTTTTCCACCCAAAAAGGCAAATTTTCAACCAAACACATAATTTTTTAGCCAAATGAATGAATCCAGAGCTAACTGAGCTGGTTTTCACCTAAAAGAGGAATCTCCAACAATAGACATTATTTTAAACTAAATTTTGTAATTTATAAGTGAGAAGCCTACGTTCTCAAGCAGAAATGAAATCAGTTTTGCAGCTGAGAAAAGTTATTTAAAATCGGAAAGAACAAATTTCAAACAAATTAATTTAGTATAATAGAGAAAATTCTGACCACTTAGTTGCATTTTTGACAGGAAAGGATGACTTTCGAACGATCTTTCATAGCTTCTCCATGAGAGGTAAAAACTGAGAAGAAAGAAGAGATTCACGAAATCGCTTTTTCAGACTCGTATGCTGGGAGTTACATCTCCGAACAAAAATTCAAGATGGGATGATGAAGGGGAGGGTTTTTTTCAATTTTGACGTTACATTCTTTGAAGGGTAAGGGGGTTCGCCTTGCGTGACAAAAGTAGAGTGTGGGGCAGAACGGCTCGAAATATGGAGGGCGGGATAAGTGAAATCTCATTTTAAGGAAGGAGAAGGTAAAAAGGTGGAAGATTATAGAGGCGTCACACTTATACCGGTGGTTTATGAAACCTATGCAGAAGTGCTCAGAAATGGGTTAGAGATTCAGGTAGAAGAGAAAGGTAATAAAGTGAATAAGAATTTGGGGTGGAAGAGAGGTCAATTAGTGGCCTCGTTCGTGGATTTTTGAGCAGCGTTCGAGTCAGTCAACAGAAGAGTTTTATAAGTCATGATGTTATACAAAAACATTCATCTTCATATCCAACTTCTATGTGTAGAGCCTATGCGCAGTCCGCTCATGTGATCATATACCTATGCGTGTGGCCAGTGATTTTATTTTCAACTGTTCAAAAAAGTAACTATCAATAATTACGTCATGGATAGCTTTTGTTTATTTGAGAATGACAAATATTCATATTTGATGTCTAGATGAAAAGAAAGAATATCAATTCTTTTCGCGAAATCTTGAGTTAATGTTTCTAGTAACAATGTTTGACTTATTTATCAATATTTGAGCTCTAATAGTTTGACTCCTTTCCATTATATGAAAAATTTATTTCGCGTGAATAGATGATACGATTGCGGAGATTCTGAATACATAACCATGTACGACGTAATTTACTGTGTTCAACGGTAATTTATGCCGGTATTGGATATTATACTCTCTGCAACACGTGAAGCAAATATAACTTGCCCCATCCTGATTGGTTAGATTGTACAAATATTTTGAATCAAAATTTTTTCAGCATCTTCGAGTAAGGCGAAAACAGGTAGATAAAATGCAAACATCTAATAAAAGTGGCCTTCTTACCTGTGATAATTCAAGAAATGATGAAATGATTTAGAAGGACACACAAGATTGCGTCTACTATATTTAGCTTACACAGTGTTCACGAATTTCTTTTCAATCAGTTTCCTATATTTTTGAAAAATCATGAAAGTTGTTTGTACTATCGTCTTCGCTTTGGCGGCTCTCGTGAATTTTTCGGGTGAATATATAATATTGTAATACTGTTACTTCTTGTGTTCCAAAACAGGTTGTTTCTCCCAAAAACGAGACCTCCTTATTTTGTGAGTTTTCCGGAAAAAAATTGAGTTTTTTTTTTAAATCGGTCAATCTCAACACGCGTTGGATCTCCAAAATTACCATGGGATCCCGAATGGGGAAAAATTGTTTTAGAAGCGAAAAAAAACAACTGCCTGTTGTTGTTTTTCATGCGTGAAAGTTTAGTTGCGTCTGAAGGAGCGTTTAAGTTTCAATTTTCACACCATAGCTTTCTATTTCTTCTTGCCATTACCTGCCTTGAAAATATCCCTAGAAACTGAAAATATCGATTTCATGTAGAATTCATGCCTAAGACGTCTATTTGAAAACTTTATTTGCATAAATGATTATTATCAAAAGATACATAACGATCATGGTATTCATGATACCATTTCTAATTGCTCAAACGATTAACTGATGTCGAAACATATCCGCTTCTCCAGAAAACTGTAGAGAGATATTTTCTTCGAAGTAAATTTTGCATTTGTTAAATAGTAACAGTGGCTTTTTAGACAATATATTTGAAATTGAATAATAATTAATACTCGTGTATTGGCCCAATTTACGAGTGTAAGAGATGGATCGGAGTCAAGTTTGCTGAGTTCTCTCTCTTCTTATATCTCTTACCTACATCCGTCTGTTTGAATATGAAGCATATACAATTCTCTCCTTGAAATGAACGAATATCATATTTTCCCTTGTTTAAACAAATTCACCTGCTAACATTACTAAATTGTTTCACTCATCTGAAAGAAATAACAGGTTTTTACAACTAAATAGCGGAAAAATTTTGTTTCGAATTCACAATTGTTTCAAGAAATTTAAAGCAAGTTTTGAGATATTCGATACGTGTGCATTACCGAACGATAGATATAAAATGAAACATTGGTTTTAAAACCACCGCAGGGTCCACCTGGGAGTAAGTATCATTCAGGAAAAATTACACAGGCTACCAGTTGAACCGCGGTAAAACACACCTATGTCCACATCTCACGACTGTGAGGTGAGTGATCATATGTACGACAAAATCACAATGAAGGACCGGTGAAACCCTCGTGAGTCTTCAGGACACGGAGCGACCCAAGTATGACTGCTCTTTGCATCCATTCCGCGAGTGCCACGGCATATTTTTGGCACACGGGTATGGCTTTCAGGTTACTAACCAGTGAAGGCGTCGCACCTCCAAGAGCACCGATGATCAGAACAATTAATTTAACTGAATATCCTCGATGATGTCGCTGTAGGTGTTCTCTGAGATCCTTGTACCTCTCCTTTTTCTTGGTTTCCTTGCCTTTGATGATGTAGTCAGCCGGGGCCGAGAATTCGATCACGAATATGGTTCGGTCACGTTTGTCAAGGAGCACGAGGTGGGGTCTTGTGTTGGATAGGGGCTTTTGTCGAGAAATTGTAGTTTGAGGAAATCAAACGTTGACTCATGTGATAAGGATTGATCTTTCACAATTTAGTGAAAGTTTCCGTGCATCACCTTGTCTTCATGTTGTTTCAGGAGGTTTTTCGCCTCCGCTTTCTTCACCTGTGCTTTGAGAAGTAAGGCATCTTCATGGAGTAATGCACTGTCCTCACTTCTGATGTTAAGTTCCAGGCCAAGGGTTTCAGCTGCCTTCTCCGCGGCTTTGTAAAGGAATGCTCCTTCCCCACAAAGTCCGTGATTCCTGACCATTGTCAGGAAAGGACCTCTATCGTTCACAGTGATATGAACAGTACTCAGGATAATTCGGTTGTATAGGCATTTAAGATTGAGAAGTCCGCATCCGCCTTTACGGCGAAGGATGTATGAGCGTGGAATAGAAGAGTTGATATGCGAGATTTTCTTCATATGGAGCATCTTGCGCGTAGTAATGTTCAGGGCCTTAAGCTCGTTCTTCGTCCATGAAACCACCCCAAACGGGTAGAGTAGAACTGGCACGGCAAGCATGTTATTCGCAGATATCTTGTTCAACGACGACAGGTTTGACGACCAAGTCCGTCGGCGCAGGTGTTTGTATCTGCTATGGAGAACCTCCTTTACTGATGTTGTATCCTGAATGCGGCTCTCAGGCACACCCAGGTATTTGTAGGTCTCTTCAGCGCTGAGGTGTCTAATAGCACTTCGGTCAACAAGCTCAGGGTCCTCATATATACCTGCTATTCGTCGACGTTTCAGATGAATCATGGCACACTCATCCAATCCAAAGTCCATACCGATTTCTGTGTGTACCTCCCGACGATACCAAGAGCATCTTTAAGATGTTCTTCTCCAGAAGCATAGATATTCAAGTCATCCATATAGAATATATGAGTGACCTTATGCTCACGAACATTAGTTCCATCATAGAGGTATCCACGAGAATCACGGACTGCAAGGGATAGAGGCTATAGTGTGATGCAGAAGAGGGGAGGGCTCATCTCGTCACCCTGAAAGACAGCTCTCTAGAAAGTGACATTGTTGGTAGTCACACGATGTTTTCCAGAAGTGATAGTAAATCTG
>WSXT02040382.1:0-13362 GCA_011762715.2 Neuroterus valhalla | reverse complement strand
ACTTTCCACGAAGTACATAAATTCTCAAAGAAATAGTTCCATTTTCCAAATCAAAAATCAATGTTTAACTAAATACTGGGATTTCCTCCAAAAGCAGATGAATTGATTTTCAAGAAAGTAGTTACAATTTCAACCAGAGGTGAATTTGGAATCGAAATAATGCAATAAAACAACAAAAACAATAAAAAAATAAACAATAAAATAAACAAACAATAAAACAATAAAAAAACAAAACAAACAATAAGTTCAAGTTTACTTTCAATCGAAAAAACTACGTTGTAAGGGGGGGGGGGGCATTGAACATTTCTACCTCTATCTACGTAAGGGGGAGGGGGGTCGAAAGTTGCCTAGAATTCAGCTACGTAGTTTATGGACGACCCCTTATTGTCGTATAAAAAGGCTGAGCAGGATTTTTTAGATTTTTTCTCCTAATCTTAGGGGATAACAAGGATTTCCTTTTCTCCTTACACATCTATCTTTCTCCATTCCTCCTCCTCCTTCCTCTCTATTTTACACAACACTCCCTTCGCCCATGCGATTTTCCTTTTCTTCCCTTTTTCATGCATTATTATTTCTATGCTGATTCCACTCTTTTCCACCTCCTCACATTCTTCCAAGCACCGATACACCTTTGCATACCTTATTCCAAACAATTCGTACCTTCTCTTCCCCTGCAGAAGCCAGAACCTATTAGAGCCCTCCATGCTTCCACACCTCATCCTCGCTATTATCTCCTGGCTTCCTTTCTCTCCTTTCTTACACAGATACGTCGCTCTCTCCATTGGCATAATTCACCCATATTTCTTACTATTTCTTAACCCTCTTATCCTCTCCTCTCTTTCTGCCTTCGTCCTCTCCATGCCATTCCTCTTGACAATCTCATACACCTTTCTTTCCTCCTCATGACTTCTTCTCACTTCATCCTCACGCAGACCCTTATTTCGAAAATACCTTTCTTTCCCATCCTCCATCTTCTAATCTCCTTTCCTATTCTCCTTTTCCGACCAAAACTCCCTAACCAGCCTCCTTCCAAAAATATCTGCAAACAGCCTCTTTTCCCATCCCCACACCAGCCCCATCACAAAAGTTGCTCTCCTCACTCTTTCCTTTGTATGACCATTCACTTCCATAGGGAACCAGGCAGACACACTCTTTCACCTCCTGCACGGCAGTCTCCTTCTATTTCTAATCCCCCCCATTGTCACTTCCAACTCCTCTCTCGAACACTATAACCTTATACTTTTCTGCATTCAACTCTAACCAACTCCTGTCCAGGAACCTTTCCAACCCTTCATTATCTCTTCTAATGCCTTCCCACTTTTTGCCAGCAACAGTATCTCATCTGCATACGCAAGTGACCGAATTCTTACCTCTATTGCCCTTACTACCCCATCCACTCCTTTGTCTCACTTCCACGCTATGTCAGCGAAATATATCACGAAAAGCGTTGGGCTAAGCGGACACCCATGTCTCCACCCTCTATCCACACAGTAACCCTCCAAAATCATGTCCAGTCCTCTTACCCTATCTTTCGTCTCTTTGTACACCTCCCTTACCCTCTTGATCAGACATTTATCTACTTCCCTATCCTCCATCGCACTTCATAACCTCCTCCTATCCACCGATAAGGAAGCGCCTCTCAGATCTACAAAAAACGCGTTCACTTTTGACCCCTTCTTCACTATGTCTCTATCCACCACGTGCTGCAATATATGAATATTGTCTATGGTGCTCCTACCCGCTCTGAATCCTGCCTGAGTCTCTGGCAATATGCCTTTCCCCTCCACCTTATTTTGTAGCCTCTCCGCAAATACCATTGCGTACACTTTGTAAGCCGCGTTCATCAATGCGATTCCTCTACAATTTTTCTGATTTTTCCTATCCTTCTTCTTAAAGGGGGCACTATCAGCCACTCCCTCTACTTTCCTGGGAATTCCACATCGCTACATACGTACTTTACTACCTCCTTTAGCCTATCTCTAACACCTGATGTGCCGGATATCCACGCTTTGTTCGCACTCCGTCCGAGCTGTCTTAGACTTCCCTCATTTCCTAATTTTCAACTCTATCTCCTCGTCATTTAACTCTGTTCCTCCTTCCTCTCTCGTTCTTCTAATTCCCGCACCTCTCTCCCATTCGTTTGAGCCCAAAAAAGATTCTTTGGAAAACTTCCTCCATTCTTCACATCTGATCTTCTCACTTCTTCCCTCCCTACGTTTTCAAACCCTCTTTATTATCTTCCACTCTCTCTTTTCTGTCACACCTCAACTTGAACTCCTTCCTCATCTTTAGGTGCTCCTATCTCTTCGCGGTTCCATTATTCCACTCCTTGTCCTTTTTACACTATCCTTTCCATCATTTCACATTCTCTATCCCGCCACAGTTGCACAAATCCTTCCTCCTTCTTTCTCAACCTTTTCTTCTGCACACACCTCGTATTCTTCACTTTAACATCCCTCCAAATCTCTTTTACTGACTTCCCTTCGAAGTTCACTTCCTCTAGCTACTTCCCCTGCCTTCCACTGCCCTTCCCTCTAATCCGAACGATTAGGTGCTGATGGTCTGATTCTTTCCTCCCTTCTACTGCGAATCTTTCCGTCTCCTCTCACCCATGCATATTCCTGACCACATATTCTGTCACCGATATTTCCACCTTATTCAAATACTTGTATCCTCCTCCTTTGTCCCCTGTATCGTATCATTCGTAACCGTCAACCCTTCGTCAACCATCAAGTCTCTCAGGATCTCCCTCTTCGTCTCCTGTACCATCTCAATCGCGACTGCTCATCCTTCATCCACCATCCAGTCTCTTAGAATCTCCCCTTCCCTATTGATAATCGTGTCCTTCATATCTCCTTCTGATACTTCTCCCATCCCTAGAGACAACCCCTTCCCTCTCCATACTTGCATAAAAATCCCCCCCCCCATACCACCATTCCTTCCTCTTTTTCTAACCTATAACAACCTCGACCCTGCCGTTAATCCTTTCCATCCACGTGCTGTTGGCATGTTGGCGGGAGACTGGTGTCCAATTCATAAGCGGATCTTCAGGTCACATAATTTTTATTTTGGTCGATATTCTCCTTAGTGATAGATACCTACTAGAGGTTTTCTAAGAAAAATCAAGAAGGCGCAATTTCGAATCATTCTCGAGAAAAATGCATTTAAAGAATTGCGAGCGGATTGTCGTCGAGCTAGCGTCAATGCATTTTCAAGCACCTGGTGGCTCACCTGCTAAAGCGTTTCGCTGATAATCGCAAGCTTGCACGCTCGATCCTCGCTGCCTGCACTTTTTTTGAATGCAAAACTGTTTATTCATTCATTTCTTAATGATGTTTGATAAAATCATAATTTTATATGATTTTTTATTAATTTCTTCAAATGAAAACTCTGTTTGAACTCTTTATTAACTCTCGTTTAGAAAAATGTGTATTTTCTTCCAAATTTTTTATAATTTAATTATTTTCAGTATTTATATTTTTAATTAAAATCAGCAAATACTTGTTTCAGACGGAAAGTGAAATGTTAAATACGAAATCAAATTGTTTTATACAAAATATGAAGAGGAGGAAACATAGGAATAATAGTCAATTATCTTCTAAACATTTATTTACTTTCATTACATTTATTATGAATAATTAATTATAATTATTTGAAAATTTCAACATGAAAACTCTGTTTTAACTCTTCATTATCTTTCGTTTGGAAAGTTGTGTATTTTCCTTTAAATTATTGATCATTCCATTATTTTTAGTATTCATATTTTTACTTTAAATTACGAAATAAGTTTTCCAAACATTTATCAACTTACATTAACATTTATTCCGAATATTTAATATCAATTATTCAGAATAAATGGTAATGGAAGAACTTACATTAACATCTATTCTGAATAATAATTATTATTCCTTATTATTACTGTGTTTTCTTGTTTTAGTATTTTGCATAAAACTTTTTGATTTCCCAATAAACATAGTACTTTCGTTTGTCAACCAATTATAGCTCTTTACGAGTTACGCGTACCCCGCGTCTCTCATCCCATTACTAGAGAAGTTCACCCTTTGGAAAAAAATGCGCCCACACAGAATTTTGACAGAATTTTATCTCATTCAGTTACACTACAAAGAAATCAATTCATTAAGATATCCAACCTCAAATTACTGATATAATAGGAAACATAATCAATCTCGAGAAAAAAGGTTCAGATCTTATCCATAAAAATTTTCAACAAACACGAACGGGATGATTATTCTCAAATCGAATCTTATTTTGATAAACTTATCATGTAGAACAATCTGTCAATAAACTTGAGTTCTCAGAAAAAAACGAACATCACTGTCCATTTCCACAGTCAACGATCTGTAAAAAATTTATCTAGCAAAACTTATTCCGCACACCGCAGCTCATATTCTGTCCTTATCTCATGAGGAAAATTGGCCATGCCCTACGAAAAAATAAAGCTTCCCTCTACAGATTACATCTTGAATGTTGGGAGCAGAACCTTCAGGATTTCCGGAATAGACTTAAACTACTTTCGAGCTAATTTAACCCTTGAAATAAAAAACTATCTGACCTTTAGCATCATATGGAATCCCTTTTAGAAAGTATCAGAATCCAAGTTTAGATTAGAAACCGACTTTATAAGAAAAATTCTAAGTCCTTCAGGAACAAAATCAGACAAAGGGAACATCACAATTTCACAGGAGAGGAAGAATACTTATGAAAGATTTTGCTCTCTCCCTAAGCTAGCCCTTTCTGCTTCCTCTCAAACTTTCTATTCCTTTCCTCTTTTCTCTCATCAAAAAAGGATTTATATTCCTTCCTTCTTCTGTATTCTTCTGTACTACTATTTCCTCTCCTTTAGTTTCTTAATTCCTCCTTGAAGACTTAGTTTTTCCTCTTACAATCTTCATCTCAGATTGCTTTCTTGCCCCCTTCGCTGACACTCCCTTCTCCCATTTCTATTATCTTCATCACTCCTCTTGATTCTTTTATTCCCTCTGCTGTCCAATGACCTTCTCCTGTCTTTTTTTCTGTCTTGTGTTTCTTTGCTGCTTCCTGTTTATCAGTTTTTTTGCTTCACTGTTACTATGAGAGGAAGAATGGTCTAAGTCCATGTACTATCCTATTGCAAGTTCAATATTCCCGGTCAAGATACAACATACTATCTCTTCCACTACGCTCATTAATTTCCTTCCATCTGTATCAACTACTTCGTCCTAAGAGTTCTTAAACTAATCGGCCTCCTCTACCCCCCCCCCCTCTCTCTTTCTTGTTCCTTTATTAAAATCGTCTCTTATGAATAAGTTTACACCTTTACTTCTCCTTCCAGTATTTTTCCTAACTTCTCTGTCTTTTTCTCCACATCTCTTTTCACGTATACCCCTACTATTTTTCACGTCTTTTCTTTCTTCATTATCGCTTCTGCTATTACTCTTTAGTTCTGTTTGGTCAAACCATTTTTATCTTTCTTGTTCGCTATCATCTTCTTTCTTATTCTGATCACTCTTACTTCCATCGATCTATCCTTCTCGAAATCCCTCTCTGCTGCTTGTACTTCTCACCTGCATCCCTTTGGTAGCCTTTTCCTCACTCTTTTTCAACTCTTCTCATCCAGAAACATCTTAATCATCACTGCGACTTCCCATCGCCTCAACTTTTTCATAAACTCCCTATCCTTTTCACTTATTCAACTGCATTCCAGTGTTATATCCATTTTTCCTTTACTTCGATCTTTGTAACCTTTTCTATCCCCTTCTTTCTTATTTTCTTCCCTCCCATCCGTTCTTTTTTCACCACTCCCTCCAACCTTTTAAACTCCACTAGGTCCCTACTCTCTCCGTCCCAATCCTGACATATGCATTATAGCTGTATTCTTGCATAATGAACCAATTCACTTTTTCCTTTTCCTGTTTCTTCACTGCTTTTTCCCTCAACTTGTATTGCAAACGTCTTTCCTTCCACGTTGAATCATCTGCCATCCTCTATCCCCTTCCATACCACAGTTTTTTTGAAATCCCCTCATTTTTCCTTCTATATCTTTCATTTCGACTGACGCCATTTCGTCCCTCCTTCCGTCGTCCCATCCTGTACTTCCTACTTCCTCTACCTGTAACTTTCCGCTCATCCCATTCAGCATGTCTTGTGCATGTGCCTGCAGGCTCCTTCCCTCCAATGGTACACCTTTTATTACTATATCATTTCTTCTGTTCTTCCTCTCATTCCTTTCCATTCTTTTTTTTTCCTATTTTTCTCAACCTTTCCTTATTTACACTACCATTTCTCATCTTCTCCTTTCAACTTTCTGGATAGACATTGCATTCTTGACACTCTATTTCCTATCTCCTTTAATCCTTTATTAGGTTTTTTCTGCTTCTCCAGTTTTTTTCAAGGTTCGGCATACTTTTCTCTATGTTTGCCCTTACTCTTTTCCATTTCTTCATTTTTCTTCTGAGTCCGGCTATTCTCCCTCTCATTCTCCATCTTATTTTTCCCTATTTATTCCTCTTGTATTTTTTATTGCATTTCCATCACTTTCTCCATTATATAACGTATTTCTTTAAAATTCAGTCTAAAATATGAGGATATAATCTTTGCGTGCTTAAAAATGTACGCTCACCCTTTTAGAGAATGTCCCACTTTGCAAAGTAGTAGAGTCACCAAAAGGGATACACAGTTAAAAATATATAGTTTTCCTATTTCCCACTGATTATAGTTCGGACGATCTATCAAAAGATAATTTTCTATGAAAGAGATTTTATTTCTCTTCTAAACAATAAGTGTCTCATATAAATTTGATTGCCCCATAGAATCCTGAAATTTTCTTTTCTTTCAGTCTTCTTCCACTTTTGTTCCCATAAAAAGCGTTACGGATGAGTTTATCTAGGTATACTCGTCGTAAACTGAAACTCAATTACTGAAAAGGACCATCTTCTTTACAAAGAATGCGTGACATTGATAGTAAAGTTGCAAAGAAAACTCTCATTAAATAATTTATGAGACTTGAAACCTCTTTGGTTAAAATTGATCAATTTACCATGAAGTTAAGGAACGACTCTAACACGTAAGGATGATTTCTTTAATTTGAAACCCTCTCTCCTATTGTAAGGATTCGAGAAATTTGTGTGCCTCCTGACCCTTTTCAGTTATATTTGAGAGGATTTTAGAAGATTGTAAGGCATTTCAAGGCGTTCTGAAGGATAACAAAGTATTTGGCAAAATAAGATAGTTTCAACTGAATCCAAAAATATCTTCAAAACTTTTTAGGGGAACTTTTTTTTTGGAAAAAATCCCAAAGGGGAACGGCCCAAAAAATCATTCAAAGTATAGGAGAGGCTCTCAATGATTCAAAAATATTCCAATGGTTTCGAAGATTTCGAAAAATTCTAAGGGATTTCACACGATATCAACAAATTCTAAAATGTTTTTTCATAAAAGAGAGTTTTTAAGTGTTAGAATATTCAATATATTTCTGAAGGACTCCAGAGAAATAAGAAGATCCTGTAATATTATAAAAATTTCCGCAAAATTTCGAGGACTTCGAGGGGTTTTTAGGAAGCCTAATAATTCCGAAAAAATTCAGAATATCATCTGCGATGTCCATGAAATTTAACAAAATATGAAAAATTTCTATATGGTTTGAAGAATTCTAAAAGATTCACAAGAAGGTCAAAGACCTAAAAAATTGAAGCTTTACCAAAAGATAAGAATTCTCAACGAAATAAGAATGAGGCTTGTTTTTCAGGACAATGATTCGCGGTAGGTTTTTTGAATGAAAAAAGGAAAACAAATTTTTCATATATTCTATGTTGATAAAATCTATGCTGTTTTCAATAAGAACCGTGGGGGACAAGCCGATAGCGAGATACCGTTCGGGGATGGTACAATCTGACTGACGGTTCAATCTTGACTTGAAAATATTGAAAAAAATTCTTGAGAGAAATTACTCGATTGTGTTATCTTTCTCCTGATTATGGTATAATTGTAATTTTCAGCAATAATAGAATTTGTGCATCTGATGTTTGACTCCGTGAGAACGCCAAATCTGACTTCATTTTGAACATTTCAGCTCGTAATTGAAAGGCATGGGGTAAACAAAATTCTCCTTGTAGACGAATCGTTATGATTTTAGTAAGCATGGCCTAGTAGTTTTTTCCTTATCTTGGGTCAGCTGACGCAAAATGATTAGAGATTGTAATTTTATTCAAAAGTATATAATTTATAGAGATGACACGAATCTTTAATATATATCTGTTATGTCGTATCCATTATCAAGTAGCCTTGAGATTGATTAGATGGATTTTTATGTTTCACAAATACAATTTTAGTAAGAAAATCATAATTGTGCCCAGTATTTTTATATTCCCATCATAATTAGAAGGTATCTGTTACATGTGAAAATCAAATTTCGCAGACACTCATAGTCATCGATCCACCAAGCATTCAGTCGACGACAACGAAAATATACATTCAGACAGAAACTTTCTTTTGACTCTGTAGCATACATACGACACCAACGACAGCAACAGGAGTAGGCAATCAGATAATGTCGTGAAACCGTCTAGTTTACAGACGACAACAGCGGTGGCAAGGACATCAATAGAGACAACGACAACGACAGCAGACGCACCGAAATAGTCGTTAAACAGTATGGCATAAAGACAACGGCAGCGACGACAAGGACAAGAGACACAGACAGAAACCGTTGTAAAACCGTCTGGTATACAGTCTACGCCAAGCTCGACAACAGCGACAACAGACAGGCACTGCCATTAAAACCACCTGGCATACGGACAATGACAATGTCAGCAACAAGAACAGATATTCAATTGCCGTCATTGAACTGTTAACTATACAGACGATGACAAAGACAATAATGACGACAACCACTACAGACATAGAGAGATATTCCCCTGCAAGAAGACGACAGTCAGTGCGATAACTGACAGACAGAAACCGTCGTTATATCGTTCAGCATAAAGACGACGAAGACAACAGGCAGACAGATGCCGTCATTACACCGTCCAGTATACAACCAATAAGGGCGACAATAGCGAGAGGGAAGCAGGCATATGTATAGACATAGTTGTTCAGCTCTTCGAAATACGTATGATCGCAACGGCGACAACGACAACAGATAGACAGATACTGTCGTCAAACTAGCCGTTAAAATTGAGACCACTACGTCGACAACTACAACATATAGACAGACACTGTCGGTAAATCGTTCAGCATGAAGACGAAGATAACAGACAGACAGATACCGTCGTTAAGCCGTCCAGTATACAACCAACAAGGGTGACAATAGCGAGAGGATAGCAGGAAGATTGACAGACAAAGTTGTTCAACTGTTTGACATGCATACAACGGCAACGACGACGAAAGACATACAGATATACACTGTCGTCAAACCGTCCGTGGAAAACACGACGATTACGTCGACGACGACAATAGACAGACAGACATCGTCGTTAAATCGTTCAGCATAAAGACGACGAAGACAACAGACAGACAAATACCATCCTTAAGCGGTCCAGTATACATCGAACAAGGGTGACGATAGCGAGCGGATGGCAGGAAGACGGACAGACATGGTTGCCCAACTGTTCGACATACGTACGACGGCAACGCCGAGAACAAGAACAGATGGAAAGATACTGTCGAAAATCATTTAGCATAAAGACGACAAAGGTAACAGACAGATACCGTCGTAAAGCCGTACAGTATAGAACCAACAAGGTTGACAATAGCGAGAGGATAGTAGGAAGACGGACAGGTATAGTTGTTCAACTGTTCGGCATACGTAACGACGGCATCGACAACAGATGGATAAACACTGTCGTCAAGCCGCTTGTTAGAAATACGATGACTACGTCGACAACGAAAACAGATAGACAGATGCCGTGGTTGAATCGTTCAGCAAAAAGACGACGAAGACAACAGACAGGCAGATACCGTCGTTAAGCCGTCTAGTATACAACCAACAAGGGCGCCAATCGCGAAAGGAAAACAGGTAGACGGACAGACATAGTTGTTCTACTGTTTGACTTACGTACGACGGCGACGACGACAAAGACAGCAGATAGACAGATCCCGTCGTTAAATCGTTCAGCATGAAGACGACGAAGAGAACAGGCAGACAGATACCGTCGTTAGGCCGACCAGTATAAACCAACAAGGACGATGCGAGATGATAGCAGAAAGACGGACAGGCATAGTTGTTCAACTGTTCGGCATACGTACGACGACAACGACAACAGACGGACAAACACTGTCGTAAAATACGACGACACCGTCCATTAGAAACACGACGACCACGCCGATAACGACAACAGATAGATAGATACCGTCGACAAACCTTTTAGAATGACGATGACGGAAACGACGACAACAATAACGACAACAGACAAACAACGTCGTCTGTCTAGAATACACACGACAAAAATGATGACAACGAGAAAAAGCAGACACGTACCATCACTGAATCATTCAGTATACAGACGATTAAAAAGACATTAACGACATCGTCAACGACAAGCGACACGCGGAAATAGTCATTCGACCGTCCCCCAAAAGATGACAACCATCACGAAGGCAAAGTCGACAACAAGAACTGACAAAAAAAAACCTCCTTCAAAGCATCCAGCATACAGAAGACGATGACGTGAACGATGATAACAGACAGACGGGAACCGTTCTTATACTGTGTAGTATGTAAACGACGACAAGGATGACAATAACGTGGTCAGCAGCAGAAGGACAGGACGATCCATTCGTTCAATCGATCGGTATCAAGACGACAACCTGGACGTCAACGGCAATAGATATACAGACGCCGTCGCGAAACTTTCCGGCATGAAGACGACGATAACGAGGAAAATGTCAAGAGATGGATTGATACCGTCGTTAAATCGTCCAATGTACAAACGATAACAAGGACAAAAATTATTACAGCGACAGAAGACAGACAGATACCCTTGTTAAATCATGCAGGAGAAAGACGAAGACAAGGACCAAAACAAAGACGACAAATCGACAGACACCGTCGTTAAAGCGTCCGGCAAAAAGACGTTGACAACAACGACATCAGACCGATAGGCATCGTCTTCAAATTGTCCAGAATAAGGACGACAAAAACAAAGATAAAAAACAACAGATGAACAGATATGGTCATTTAACTATCCCGTACACAGATGGCGACAAATACAACAACAACAGAGAGATGACCACCGTCCATGAATATTCTGGCATAAAGATCGCGATGACTTCGGCACTGAAAACTACAACAAAAACAGACAGTTACCTTGGTCGCATAATAGTTTTAACGCTTCAAACGTGAGTGATGGCGTTCTCGGGTCGACTCTGGGTTAGGGCAGACTTTTTTCTGGCCTTCAAAAGATAATTTGTTGAAATTGATTTCAATGTTTAAATTTTCCGAATTTGAAATCGGATGGAAAATTGTTCAGTTTTCGGAAAATCAAAGAACAATTGTTATTACGTTTAGTTTATAGCTCCTCGAAACGCTCAGACCTGAAATGGATGTTGTTATCAATGAAACTTGTATATCGCTTGAATCAGCTTGGAAGCCAATGCTGGTTTCTATTCACTTCTGGAGTGTAGGCCAAAGCTAACACCATGAAACTCTGCAGAGAGTTTAACAGGTGAGGCCATAGAGAATGCTATTTCAAATGTTGGCTGGTTCTGTCAGATGCCATTATCGTCTGCAATTGGTTCCTAACATTAAACACTATCAGAACTTCCTTCTCATCAAAGGAATGTTTTTTGAAATCTTTTTCCTAGAATACAGAGTCCATCTTCTTTGTTTACCTAATCCTCTTTTTTCTGAAGAAATTTGGAAACTCGTCGAAAACACCCCCAAATAAAATATTTGAATAATTTTTCTCTGTTTTACAAAAGATCGATTCACATTTCCAGAATCGTAAATAGAGGAAAAGGAGAGGAAGAAGCTAGCATACGATGTTCAGGATTGTAGACTATGAGTTCAAAATCGGATTTGAATAAAATTCATTTATTGCTTCAAATTTCTGATATTTTAAGTTAAAATATCGCAGTTTCCGGGGAAGAGATGAATCACAAAAAAAGTCAAGAAAATTTCAGCTCAAAATGATAAGCCTTCAACCGCAAATGGACATGATAGAATCATACTTTTTGGGCAACAGAATTTATTGAGAAAAAATACGGATTTTGAATTTTACGAAGAATCGTTGTATTCATCACACAATCATGTTTTCTGAGAAATTTGAACTAGAAGTCAAACGTATTTTTTAACTGGATTGTTTAATAAGTAAAATATTCAGCTTTTTTTATAAACAACAGAAAAAATCGGATTCAAAGGATAAGTTCTCAACTGAGTAATCCTATCCCCAATAAAAAAGATGGATTCTCAACCACAAAAGATAACTTTTCACATAAGTTATTGAATTTTCAACGAGAAGATTAACTTTTCAATCGAATAATTGAATTCTTAACCAACAACGATTAATTTTCGACAGAAGGGTTGAATTTTCGCAAGAAGAAAAATATTTTCTTATTGGAAGAGCAATGAGGATCTTGAAGGATTGTTAAATTCACAAGTATAGAATTTTATTTTTCTCACAAACCCAGGAATCTACCGCATCGACCGATCTTACTAATCAAATCCTCAACACATATTGTTACATCATTAAGCAAAGATGGATTCCATTTGTTGCTAAAATTAATCTTTTCAAGTTGAAAATTGAATTATTTGCTAAAGAATGTATGTATTTTGTTACAAATTTATTTCTTGTAATCAAGATTCATTCAGTTGAATTCAAACCAAATTTTTCAGATGATTTTATATTCCTAAGTAATGGATATTTATTCAAATATTTCATAATTTTTCAAAATAATAATATTTATAAGATTATCTCCCTTAATAAGATTTTTATTTTACGGTTTAGAATCTATTATTTTATAAACTATAGTTCCATATTTATATCATATATTTTATTATTATTTACAGTGATTATATTTTTTTATTATATAAAATTATTTCTGAGATTAATAATTTTTTTGAAAAATTTAATATTAACTACTATATTTAATTTAATTTTTAATGATTTTTTATATTTAAGTGTAACTAAGCACTACATTTTTTGAAATTCCAGACTACTAGTTTTATTCAATTGAAGTTTGATTCAAACATTAAATAGAATTAAACATGATTGAATATATTATTTTTATCGAAATAATTTGGAGTTCTTTTATATTTTCAAATAATTTTTGAAAATTATTTATTTTTGTGAAACGAAGTGTCTCGTCGTCCCGAATTTCGGGACGACTAGCAATTTCGCACGTTCGGCTAGTCGTCCCGAATTTCGG
>WSXT02040371.1:0-13362 GCA_011762715.2 Neuroterus valhalla | reverse complement strand
TACTTAGAGAACTTGAAGAACTCTAGAGGTACCGGGCTCACGACTCTCCGTGGCCCGCCAAAGCTCTTCCAGAGTGCAAGGCGGGAATCGAACCCACAACCAGCCAGCGTGGGCCCAAAGCTCATGCCTTAGCCCCTACGACCAACTGACCACTCCCAAGGTCCAATTAGTGATTTTTCACTCATTTTTAGTGGCTCACTTTTCTCCTTCTCAATTAGTGAAACTTTACTTATAATTAGTAGTTTTCTAATAATTTGAACTGAGAGAGCATATTTCTACATTTATCTCGATTTTATTCAAAACAAAACATTACACATACATGCATCTAAGGATCGCACGGAATAAATTTGTTCTTGTTTTCTCTAAGAATCTACTTTTCGTATATTCATTTGCTCATAACTGTTGAAAAAAAATTATAAGTATTCGATGAGGGTATCTGTGATAAGTTTTATATTGTTTAATGATAATGGTCCGCTTCACTTCCGGAAAATATAACAGAAATGTGAAGCATGATAAACCAATACACTTCGAAAAAGCTTTTATTCTACAGAATCCGAATATTATATGAATAACGAGTTCGATCGATCTTTTCCCAGAAAGGAACATTTTTATTCGAAGAGAAAATAATATCCTGATACGCAAAAAGGACTTTTCGAGTCAAAATTTCTAGTATTGAATCATAATTTGCAAATAAAAAGTCGAAACTTTAAAAAGACAGATAAATTTCTGATGAATGAAGGTTCTCTTGAAAAGAAAAAAAATCCGAAACGAACTGTCGGATTTTCTCATCAAGACGAATTTCCTGCGAGAGAGTTGAATTTCAATTTCGCTTCGAAAAATGCGAAAATTTCACCAAACACAACATTTTTTTATGAAATATTTTGATTCAAAAAAGAAGAGAAGACCCCCGGCAAATTTCCTAATTTTTATGCGAGAAGTTTATTCTATATGCTGTTCTCAACGCTCACGTGATCACTTTTCCACACTAGTGGGTTTTTGTCTACTTTTCTCAACGCTCACGTCATCAATCGAAAAATCGATCGCTTTCGCCACTATTTTCAGTTAAAAAAAGTGGTACTTTCGACGTGATTGTTGGACAAAATATTTTCCTCACGCTTGGTAAATACCAAGTTTCCTTCCTTGTTACACAATATACTTTTATTATCTTTAGGAATTCAAAAATTTGCCAATATCTCTCAATCTGAATTTACTTGGAGTTGGAAATTTTTACCATGTTCAGAACCTCTATAGTTTTCCCGAACAATCAATTTTTTTCCTTCGTAAATGGTCCTTAAGTCCATGTTAAACATGGGTCCTGTGACCCAAATTACCGATTTTTTTTTGCAACAGCTCACGTCCGCACCAAATGACGTATCCAATTGATATTTTTGGGAATGCCCAAGAGAACATAGTTCATTTTTTCTCAGACTTTTCCCAAAATTTCAACTCGGCAGCTCTTTGGGTGTGGACGCTAGTTGTTGCAAAAATTTTTTTGTAATTTGTGTCACGTGACCCATGTATAACGTGGCCCTAATGCGACTGTATTACAGAGATCTATCTTTTCCATTGAAAAGAATTCATTCTTTGGGAACTGAATCGTAAAATAGCCTGAAGGGTTAATTCTCTGAGAGAAATAAAATGTCCTGAAGGGAAATTTAGTCGAACAATATTAAAAGGTCGCAGGGCAAACCATGAGTTATTCTCCTATCATGAAATAACTAAAGATAAGATATGACTATAGCCGAAGAAAAATAAGTCTTCAATGTTTTTGGGACCTTTCCCTCCAACATCGAGCAGTGTACAAGCTCGCGATTCCACAGAATGACGATATTCTCTTAGTAGCAGTGTTTAAAACGTGATTCGAAGTTGGCGTGGAAAGAAAAAGAACCTGCAGTAGTCGAGGAGCCCAACGCTTTTCGCGATCTTAATCGCCGTCATGAAGGGGATGCTGGAGGAAGCAGTGGTAAGAGTAGTGATGGTAGGAGGGGTTAGAATTTGGTCACTTGCGTGTGCAGATGATACAGTGTTCCTGGAATAAAGAGAGGAGGCATCGAAAGAGATGAAGAACAGGTTAAGACGGTACCTGGATAGGAGTCGGTCAGAGTTGAATGCAGAAGAGTTCAAGGTTATGATGTTCAGGAGGGGAGGTAGCAGGGATAAGAGGTGGTTTTGAAAGTGGAAGGGGTTGGTGTTGGAGGAGGTGAGAGAGTTTGTGCACCTGGGTTTCCTATTTCGGAGGAATGGAGAAGTGAATGGTCATATAAAGGAAGGAGTCAGGAGGGCAAAGGTAAATAGGGTTCAGGGAAGGTATAAATTCCTGGGAGAGGGGAGAAGTAGGGTAGTAATGGGGTTTTGGTGGGCGAGGGAGAACATGAGAATAGATGAAAAGACGGAGGATGAGAGAAAAGAGTATTTTTGAAAAAGTGGTCTACATGAGGATGGAGTGACAACAAGTCACAATTACGGAAGAGAGGTGTATGAGATTGTTGAGAGGAACAGCATGACGAGGAAGAAGGAAGAAAAGGGTAGGAGGATCAGGTTATAATTAGAAATATGGGTGAGATATGCCAATGAAGAGAGCGCGATATTCGTGAGAGAAAACAGATAAAGAAAGCCAGGAGATAATAGCGAGGATGAGATGTGGAAGCATGGAGGGCTATAACAGGTTGTGGAAAATGCAGGATTTTCGTTGGAATAATTCTACGAGGTGGAAAGGAGTGGAATTAGCATGGAGGTAATACTGCATGAAAGAGGAGAAAAAGGTGAAGGGGGTGCCGGGAAAGATGGGGAGGAAGAGAAGGAAGAAGGAGAAGGAATGAAGATGGATGTGTAGGGAGGAGAGGTAGAAGATATAGAATAGATGTAAATGATTCATAGAGGCAGACTTTGGCAATGCGGGGCTGGCAAAATGTAGGGAAATGCGTGCGAGGCGAAGCTAGAAAGATAAGGCAATGGAAGTGAGCAAGCTAGCGATCGTAGTATCAAGGTATGGATGGATGTTATGGTATGAAATGTGGACGGATTTTTAATTCAAGTGTGCAATGTGGAAAATAATTTGAGAAACATAGTAGTATAAGAAAGTAAATTTTTCAGGGCCAATAGGATGAAGAATAAACGATTACCTATCTAATCGAGGAGATAAAATTTCCATTTTAAAACAATGCATCAACAGGATTTGGATAATACTTTATGAAAAAAGTTGATTTTGAGTGAAATATAGTTTTGAGATGGATGCGGCTTTATCTCAAACGAATGACGAAAACATAGATGAAGAAGAATCATCACGGTTAACAATACGTTGACATCGTCCAACTCGTACTTGGAAAATAACAAACAATATAAAGCAAAAATTTATAGAAGCCGAAAAACTCCCTCCTCAAGTCGATTTTGATAGTGAGCAGATAAAATACAGTATATAGCAGATTCTTTAAAATATCATTCTCGACTAGAATCATTTTCATAAAACTATGCGGCTACTATCAAATCCGCAAATATCGTACAAGACGAGCCTCAACAGATTTTGAGCAATATTTACTCTATTTTCAATTTCTCTCCAACTACATACGAGGAGATAAATTTTGTGTTCGTTCAAACTCTTCCTGTTCTTATTCCATCAAAGCTCATATTCAAGAACTTGTTATGGCTGTATAATCGTTTTTCATATATTTTTCGTGAACAAGGTTTACTTCCATCAAGTATGTAGACAACTTCTTCCGAAAATGCATTTGGAAAAGATATTTTTGAAAAACTGGGGGAAGAAAATTGCATTTCCCTCCAAACTGGTTTCAGGCGTTAAGTAACCCGAAAAGAAGTATTTTGGAAAAACTGAATTATGTCACCTAACTCAAGCATCTTCGAAAGTGCCAAGGTCTAGCACGGTGCTGAACATATCGATCTTATATTGAAATAGGAAACGGAAGAATTCTAGAAAATGAAATTATTTCCTACACAGGTTTTCGTGAAAATATACAAAAAAATCTGCCCGCCACGCGGGCACATTTCCATCGCGCGCCTGGGGTGCGCGTCTGTCGGATCTCGCGCTTCGCGCTCGATGATAAACTAACCTAGCACTCCGCGCTCGGTCTTTGTACTTCCCTACATTTGCATACAGAGCTTTTGAAACTCAAAAGCGAAATGTCGAATATTTTCATTGGATGATTGTGGATTCTCTTTTGTTAGAGCTTTTTCGGCTTCAACGAATACATTCTCATCTCGTGTCCCGTGCTGCGCACTCGATCGAAATTCGTCTGAAACGGTAGAAAAGTTTGTTGCCCAATTTTTTCAATATGTTGTGTACTTTTTATAGAAATATAAATGTTTCATGTTTTATTTTATTTTATATGGTTCAAGCAGAAACTATGCGTCCAATCGGAAAAATTTAATCAAATTTATAGATCTTTTTCGGGAACTTATGTCCATTGTTTTCTCTTAAGTTGTTACAATTGTCCAAAAGTTAATTTTCTTCATTTTCATATGGTTTTTGTATATATGGAGCAAAAACTACTGTTCCTATTGAAAAGTAAATTTCACAAATTCGTATATCTTTTTTTGGTGCACAATTTTTTTCATTTATATTTTCCCGTACCTTGCATAGTTTGACCAAAAAATGAAACTTTCTATTTATCATCACTTTTCGTGCGACCAAAATTTGATTTTTTGATTTTTTCCTATAAAGACTATCTTGTAGGGCTCCTAAAAATAAACATGGTTTCTTCTATACCTTTTTTTATATCTTCTTTTTTGAGCTAAAAATTCTCATTTTTTTATATTTTAGAATTTCGAAAATGCCACAACTCTGCAATTCTGATTTTATCAAAAAAAAATCATGAGGAAAAATTGTTTCACTTTTTACCCACTACAAGAAACCGTAATTACAATTTTTGAATCTTTGAAAATAAAGTTCAAAAAAATTTTCAAAATGTTCCCCCCCTTCTATTTTCGATCCAAAACAGCTTGTTAACGAACTCGACTTGTCTTTTTGGTTCCTTAAAATGGATGCCAAAACACGATCAAATATGATCATTCTTTCGAAAGTTATCGCGTTGGCAGATTATTTTTCATTATTTTTTATGTGATCAAAATTGAAATTTTCGATTTTTTGAGAAAATTCAAAAAGTTGTATTCACGATTTTGCAGGGCTCCTGAGAAGAAACATTTTTTCTCTTTGACTTTCTTTTCAATCTTGTGTTATTTGGCTGAAAATTCTCATTTTATTTTATTTTTTTGAGTTTTGAAAATACCATAACTCTGACAATTTAGTTTTTATAAAAAAAATGAAAATAATAAATTGTTTCATTTTTTACGTGCTACAAGAGATTATACCTACAATTTTTAAGTCTTGAAAGAAAAGTCCAAAAAATTTTTCAAAATGCTCCACCTCTTTGATTTTTCATCCAAAATAGATGGCTAACGAACTTGACCTTCAGTTTTTGACACGGAAAGAGTGTACCACAGGCCAATCAAATCGATGAGTTTCTTCGAAAGTTATCGTGCTAACACGCAGCCCTACAGACATAAAGACAAACATACATACATACATACATACATACATACATACATACATACACATTCGTAAAAACCTGTTTTTCGGGTTCAGGGGATCTCAAATCGTGGTCATTTGACAAAAACTGGGAGGAGGGGGGGGGGGTCATATATTACACAAATCTACCTTCTCTAAAGAGAATGTAAAAGTTATTTCAAAAAATTTAAAATGATTTTTTTTGGTATGTGGCCCTAATGGTCTCCTTCATTTTGTGCTCGATATACTTAAAAGGCGCCCCAAAAACATAATCAGGATAAACTGAGATGTTTAGGCTACAAACTAAAATAGAGGCCTAGAAGGTAAAAAATAATTTGTATAGTGAATCTCATGGAACTCGTCATAACGACTTCAAAAACCATGAATGCTTGAATCACAACATTTCGAAACCGAATAGAAATAATTGTTCAAACAGTTTATTGGTTTTCTTCAAAAGGAGTTTTTTCGAAGATATAATATAATAGATATTTTTCTCCTAATTTTATATGGAAAAAAAAATAGAATAAAATCCGTGAATTATTTATTTTTCGAGATATAAAGTTAACACTGTTTAGTCTCACAATTGATCAAGTATAAATACAGAAATTATTTGAAGAGTGGATTGTATATATATTTTAAACGCTACTGTATAGTTAAGTGAAGACAAGAGTTCAAGTCGTTCAAACGAGAGTTGGTAAACGAATGATGATACATATTTCGGGATGTCAAAAATGTGACGAGCAACGGAACAAGAGTTACAGAAAATTTCGAAGTGGGAAAAGTGAGGAAAATTGATTGGACACGAAACGTAATGGTAGGGGTAGTGGGCAGTGGCCCTTTTCGAAGGTGCACGTGATGCTGGCGACAAATTTGAATGCACCGAAGTTTTGGGTAGCCTGGCTGACGGTACACAATTAAGATATAAACAGCTTAACCGGAAATGCAAAGGATGGAAAGATAAATATTCTGCGAACCTACGACGATACAAATTAGTTTACTCTAGACAATTTAGGGCTCAACTAAGAGCTGTAAGCTGAAAAGCATGCATTGATACAATATCAGTATCCCAAATGAAACTATTTTCGTAGTTACCTTGAAGCGAGGCCTTGAGAAATATTTTGAGACTTGAGAATTAGAAATTTCGGCAAAAAGTGGTTGTGAATTCTATTCTACAGTATTTCGAAATGCTGGACTTAAATGAGCTATAAAATTTAATATTGACTATAAAATAGGCACTAACCAACAAACACTAATACCGTCACCTTAATTTCTGAATCAGGTTGAATATGAATGAAAAATTTCGGAAATCGCATTTAAGAGTGAAAAATTATTGCTTGCAGAAGTGGTAATAATTTTCAAGTCAGCGTTTCAAGTCAGTTTGTTTCGATTGATATCTTGAACACATTAGTGAAAGAGTAAAAGGATGGGTGCGGGGATTTTCCACGTGAGGTTAGCAGATTATATTCTGGACCTGCCAACTTTCTGACCATAGCGGCGTCGATCACTGTCCGTCCAGTTAGGCTCCATGTACACTTAGTGGTACACCCCACTTTCGTCAGACGCGTACGTTTGACTACTCTACCGGACGTAATCGTACCGCCTCTTACTTATTTTATGATTATTACTAGAAGTCTTGCGCGCGCCCTTAGTAACGAACAATTTAACCCTGCTATTATTAGATTTCCATTATTGTAAGTTAGAGCATAAAAAATATCAAATATTTTAACCTCTTAATTTAATACTTCATGAAAAATAGTATTTCAAAACAACAAATCATATCTTTGCCCATTCAACATATATTTAATGGGAGTTTTCAGATTATGCTTGGTTCAAGTGTAATGGAATAATAATTTATGTATAATAGTATGATTCTATTATTTTGTGAAACTATCGATATTATTAAAAATCATAAGTTGTAGGAATTCTATCTAAAAAACCATAATTTACATGTGTGGTAATCCCCCCTTCTGAAATTCAATAACAGAAACGTATAGTCCGGGAGCCAGTGACAGAATCGGTTAAGGGCAGGAAAAGAGCAGTCTAAAGAGAAATTAGGGTATATAAAAAAAGGAGAAGCAAAAGTAGATGAAGGAATGAAAATAATAATGGAGAAGATAGAAAGAGTATTACAGAGAACAAGCAAGAAAGAAGTTAGTAAGAGAGGAAACGGAAACAGAAATGGATACGATAAAGAATGTTAAGGGGAAAAAAGGAAGAGAAAAAGGAACTAAGAAAATGGAGAAGACCAGAACGGAAGAAGAGGTTTGAAAAGTAGTAAATGAAGAGAGGAAAAGGAGGAAGAGGATAAATCCGGATACTGAGATGGTAAAATGGTACCTATATCGAAAAAAAGCAAAGGGAAGGAGATCAAGGATTCAAGTGGAGCAAGTTTCATGTCAACCTTGTACAAGTTATATGTAACTGTACTATCGGAGAGATTAGAGAAAGAAGTCGAGGAAAAAAAAATGTAGTGCTACCAAATCTGACAGAGTAAGGGGAAGGAATGGGAGTGATTGACAACATGTATGTTGTAAATTATCCCATAAATAAGTGGTTCAAAAAGGAGAAAGTAGGGATGATAGCTTTGATTCTATAGCCGGGAAGAGATAAGAAAGGTTATGTTAAAAGAAGGGATGATCAAGAAGTAATGATTTCTGGTCAGTGAAAGGAGTAATACAAGGGGGTTCTCTAAGCCCACTTTGATTGAATATTTTATTCTCATACTTGGAAGAAGCAATGAGCAGAAAAGGTAAGGGAGATTGGAGAAATACTTAGATGGGAAAAAAGTGGAAAGAAATGTAGAAAAGACGGAGATAATGAGGTTCACAAAAGAAGGGGGTAGAAAAACAGTATGGACCAGGACATGAAAGGAAGAAAAGATAAAAGAAGTTGGAGAGTTAAAATATTTGAGATATACCTCGCAAGCAAATGGAGATCATAAGGCACATATAAGAAAAAAAATAGAAAAAGGGTCAGGGCTGTTGGAGAAGTTTTGTTGTTTTCCATTTGAAGATCTCATTTAGCATGAGGAATAATCCAATGTGTAATGAACATATCATACAGTATCAAGGTAATAAAATCTTATCATCTTCTGAAATGTAAAAAAAACTTGATGATATCTAGTGTAACTTCGAATTACTGATAAATGATTGTTGTTGGAAAATTTTTAAATCGACACATAGAAGAAATATGATTTTAAACTAGCTACCAGCTTTCTTTTGTCATGTGTCACATTATTCAAATCTGGCAACATGGCATCGAATAAGAGTTCCAATTCAAAGAATTTGACAAATGTTTTCCCAGCTCTAAACTTTTATATTGCTTATTGAAAATCGATTTCAAGATAGAGAGAATATTTGCTCAGAGAGTAAATGTGATCACTTTATGAGATTCTACAGTTATTATTCTCGACAAATTTATAAAAATAAAATTTTTATGTATAAAAATACATCGCTTCACGTGAAGAATTGAATGATCAAGCTGATATTAATTTTTGTATTTCCATATCTTACAAGATTCAGATCCGTGAACGTGGCAGTCAATAGAAATTTTTGTTTGAAAATATTTCGACATGTTTCCTTTCTCATACGTTTTAATGTTGTAAATTTGAAAACCGAATACAGGATTGATGAAAAGTGTAGAGAGAATATCGAAAAATCTAAAAATTACATCATTTAATTTCCAACCAAGAAATTGCGATAGTCTGCATGTTTTTATTCCCATATGTTACAAGATTTGAATCAAGCAATGTGACACTTCATGAAAAATTTTATTTGAATTTGTCAAACGTGTTTGGAGGTGTCAGAATCTTATTTTTGACTATAATTCAAAACTTTTGAGAATAAATGTTTTTGGGGAATTTGTATACATTTTTACCCATAAATAAACAACAACTTTAATTGAATTGCCATATGTCTTAGCTCCCATATATTACTACGTTAACGAAATTGAATAATGACCTTATGATCAATTTACTATATTATACCTCATTTGTTACACTTACTTGCAGAATTTAAGTCAGCCACGTAGGCGAGACATAAGAATCTGATCTGCATCGTTTTTGTATACAAGTAGAAAGAAGATAGGACACTCAACACTGCTTTATGGAGAATGTTTTCGAGCACGCCTTCTCATGTAGATTATTCTTATTCACACGGTTTGTTCAAGTATATCATATTTTGTTTGGCATCAAATGGCACGGGTTATGTAGCATCTTCTAAAAAGGAAGGAAGTGAAACATCACCAAATTATTTAGACTCACGGCTTTTGTATCAACCAGTCAAATATTGCGTGAATATTTGAAAATACTGTTCTTCTTATAAGATTTATTACTTCGACGATTATTCATAATGATGAAAAGCGGTATCTCATGTTTTAATCGTGTGAACAACTACATTGTTTTGAACAATTGTTCCAGCAAACTATCAAAACTCTACATTTCTTCGGTTCAAAATTCTGTCCACATTGGAGCACATATCATTCGACCATTAAAAAAAATTGAAGTTCTTTTCACTCAAAAACGTAGCAGCAAATTTAACGAATTAATTACACCGAAGCATTAACTGACACAGTCGGAAACATCTCAAACAGTTTTCTTAGCGAAAAGACGATTACAGTCTTGTCCAAAGAACCTGATTCTGCAGTAGCTTCCATCGAAACGCCAAAGAGAAAATGCATTAGTTATTCATGATCCAGAGCATATACTCTTCCGCCCCAAAAAGCGAATCACATGAAGCTTAACTCCCCCGAACTGAACAAAATAATATAAAAGAAATCCAAGAAATTAGTCAAAATGAAGGATTGATAATATTGCTCACAGGTGAAGGCAACAAAACAGTAATTATATGAACAAAAGATTTTAGGGAGAAAATCGTAGACACAACACCCGACGATACATTCAATAAACTCATGACTCCACGAACACAATAGTCAGCAAAACAAAAACCCTCTTGATGGACCCAAATCTCGACAATAAACCAGTATCTAAATTGATACCCACTAATCTCATTCCTCCTAGACTCTACGAACTTCCTGAAATCCACAAAAGCAACATTAAACTCAGACGTCGGTACGATAAACTGTTGAACTTACAACCTAGCATTCTTCTTCTCCAAACAACTGAATCCTCTTACAGGGAACTCTATCACTCATGTCCAAAACACCTCTTGTACTTTATCAATAAAAAACAACAGGTTCACATTCAACCTGAAGACATCCTAGTGATTTTCGACGCAGTATACCTCTTCACAAAAATACCAATCTCTTAAGCGATCGGTATTATTAAATCCTCTGCAATCTTCTAATATAATTTCATACCTCTAATGGAACATTGTTTTGATAAGACTTACCCCTATTTGAGTAGTCATTTGGTCTTGGGGGCTTTGGAGCCATTCCATCTGGTTGGGGGTTCGATTTTTGCCTTCCTGTATGGAATAGTTCCGGCGGTTCGCTAAGTGAGAAGTAGCTGTTGCGTTTAAAGGTTTGGAACTCACTTTAAGCTGTAGGTCTTCTCCACTACTGAGTTACCAACAATGTGTATGAAACAATCGAGGGGAGGTTATAGAAAGACTCTTAAGCCTGTGAGAGGAAGAGAGTATGAACAAATACTTCAACTCCTTATTTCTTCTCTTATAACCAGTTCTTTGGAAAAACCTTGATAGACATGATAAAAACTTGAATTTCATCTGAAATAGGTATGATCTTTATGGAACATTCAAAAATGAAAATATCTGAACAATTTGAGCTTCAACCGGAATTTCGTTGCTATTATGTTGAAGACACTTTTGTCATCTGGGGACATGTACCAAATCAAGAACTCAAGTTTCCCGATTTTATCGACTGACTATACTCGTAAATACATCTTAACTTCGCAGTCATATTAGAACTAGGATTAACTTGCGTTCCTCATCATATCATAAAGATGGCTCTCAAGTTGGCAGCTCAGAATTCTGAAATGCAAGACTCGCGTTATCCCAGGTTATGTATGCAAAATTTAGCTAAGACTAATTGCGCTGAGAATCACAGATACAACTGGCTAGGGTCAGCAGGGATTAACCTGTATTTTCTCGAACTTAACGGTGCAAGACTAAATGAACAAATTGACGCGATGATGGATAGATTCCGCAAATTCACTCTCCTTCAAAATACGATCAGATTGGAAAAAAGTTATTTCAGTTTGATGTATAGCAAACTGCTTGTAAACCATACAGAACCTGAGCATTATCTGTCTATAAGGTTGCCTTTTTAATGTTAACGCATATTCGCACAACTTAGAACTGCTTCTAAATACATCATTAAGTTGACATTGAAAACTGAAACGACTCAAAGAGACCCACAAAAAATATGGAAGTGTTATTTACGAAATGTACAAAATATCACTGTTGATAGAATATGCATATTACTTTCTAGCAAGGACCTAGTATGGATCCGTTCTTTATCTAACTAAACTAAACTAAACTAAATTAAACTAAACGTGATGTTAAAAACAAGAGCTTTTTCTTTTTTTGAATGAATTTCATGATATCTTACATCGAGGGGTGAACCACTTTGATTTCTTGGGTACACTAGATTACAAGATTACAGGATTACGTGAGATTACTCAAGATTACATGGGATTACACAGGATTACATGGAATTATACAAGATTACACGAGATCACATGGGATTACCTGAGATTACATAAGATTACATGGGATCACATTAGATTAAATAGTATCAAAATATATGAACATAACCGGAATAAGAAACTAATGAAATTTACAGTAACTGATTGAATCAACAATTGAGTTTAAATTTCATTTTTTGTTATTTATAACTAAATATCGAAAAAAATAATTAGGTGAATATCATAGGAATTATATGATAATTTTATCGCCGAATTTATTGTTTTTGAAATCTATTCCCTTGGTTCAAGATTCTCGATGGTCAGTTACAAACCATAGTGAAAGAGCGAAATTAAAATTTGAACAATTATGCATGTATCCTGCCGCGATCAACGTTCCAAAACAATGTTATTATTTACGCTGCTGAAGTACTCGATGATCTTAATAAATTTATTTGGTCCTATTACATTCGTGCTAATTTACAAAACTCTGAGTATTCAAGGGGGCCTCTCCTGTGAAATTTTGAAAAAAAACTTTTCCATAGATCGATAGGATCATGTTCTGAATAAAATCCCAAAGTTCCATTGCTCAACTCCGAGTATTATGGAAGATATGGTTCCTCGAACCGGCGCGCTCAGGCGCAGTTTTCTCGAAAACATGTTTTGAAAATCGAGGTACACGATTGTGAAAAAACTAGTTGACCGAGCTGTCATACGCGACCTTACATGAGTCTGCTATTTCGAATTTATTGTTCATGAAAAACACTCTTTTGTAGTTCAAACATGTATCTAAATATATGCAAAAGATGATTCATTCAACGACCATTTTTTGACGCGCTAAATGAGAAGGCCCCTGAAGGAAACGTATAACACAATTCAAATTTACTGTATTATAATACAATTATATTATATTTTATAGATTATATTATATATAATATAATACAGTTATAATACAGTATAATTGTCGTTAAATATGAAGAGCAGTTTAGAAAAAAAGAAGATAAATTGCCACTGGAATATTACATCTATAATCTTGATAATTTTTAATCCATTTTCTTCTATTGAATTTTTTATATATTACTCTCGTTGTTATTGATTTATGGTTCCTTCTAACAAAGATTCAAGTTTTATTGATTATAATAATTCTTGTATTTATCGAATTAAAACAAGTTTGAGCGCGCCTAGGGCGCGCGTCTTTCGGATCTCGCGCTCGATGGTGATCTCACCTCGCGCTCCGCGCTCG
>WSXT02040360.1:0-13362 GCA_011762715.2 Neuroterus valhalla | reverse complement strand
AAAAACAAATAACAACGCAATTTTTGGAAAAAAGCCGTCTGACAAACGCTTTATTAGGGTCTAAAGATGAGGTGGGAGAAATATTATAACTAACAATTCACCAGTGTAAGAGAATTTTCCCCTCAGAGAAAGCCTATCCTTGATGAAGCACCTTAAGCATGAACATGCATGCGCGGTTGGCGCTCGGATGGGTCCACATTCTGGATTCCTGCTTACCTATCGAATGCTCGTATCCAAAATCGTCTGTCGGTAACCGGTAACCGGTTGTGCTCGGGAGTTTTGGTTTTCTGCAGTTTTCTACTCCTCTGATCGGATGTTCAGGCGAACGCGAGCGTTCGAAATAAAAATCCGGCTGCAGTAGGTAGGTATTTTATAAATTGGTAAAAACTCACAGATTGAGTGCGTCAAGCATTGCTTGGATGCTTATTATTAGATTCGAGGTAATTGGAGATTCTGGTAAGGGATTTGAGTTGAAGTAAATGTCTGACGACCTCCTGTGAAAAGGGGAAATATAGATATGTAAAAACCCGGAAAGTGTATGGAGTAAAAATATAATATACCTAATATATCTAATCTGCTATAAATATTCCCTTACTCGATTTTACTTATAACAATGCAATTATATTCATTTGCGAAGTAAGTCTTTGGTTTAGTGAATATTTTCAACTTGATTATCGGACTCGGAACTTCGCATAGAACAAATAATTAACAATGAAATCGATTATACTTAACTTCTGATCATTTTTAACCTCCGAAATTTCAAATTCTTGTACATTTGAAAATTTGAAAAATACTCTTCAATAGAGAAACATTTATTCAATGCTTCTGAAAATTATTTAAACAGAGAGAATGTACTACGTAGGCATACACAAATTTTCGAAAGGTTCCGTGGAGTAAACGTAGCACACCTTTCTTAATCTTCTCAGAAATTTTTTGGATTGGTTGACTTTTTTTTTCTTGCGCTGTAACGATTTTGCGTCGACGGGTTCATGCTGCATACGCGAGGGAGTGTGGCGTCACGAATGAGTCCACACAAATGCACCAAATTAACAGACACGCAAATGGGCGAGTTCACGCGCGCCTTCGTGTTTCCCCGACTACTCACAATTGGACACTAATAAACGCGAGCGCGAGCGTGCGCTCGTATTGTCTGCAAACACGAACGATTGTTGAACGAACCAGTGATGTTTCCCTACCCTCCTCATCCCAATCGTAACTTTCATTCTCCAGAATTTCCGCTTTGAATCGTTTCAATAAAAAGAACAGGATTACATGTACACAGATTTTTTCATCATGTACATTTCCTGATTGGCTCACTTTTATGAGGATGGGATAAAACTCTTGCAATTACGTAACGATGTCATAGGATCTTCCACGCACATTTTTTGTATTTGTTTGTGTGATTCTCCATAGACAGGGAATTTTGTCGCCGAAGGCAACTTTTTTGGGAAAATTTTTCTAATTTTTTTTTTTTAAATGGTTAGATTAATTTGTTCCAAAGAAAGGTGTCTCAGAAATATTTATGCATTTAAGCTTAATTCTTATTCAGAGGACCTGTTGCACATAAGAACGTTTCCAAATTTTGATTTTACGCGTAAGTCGCTCCGATTTCTTTTGAAGTAAGACAATACTGTAAAATATCAACACATTAAAATAACATGGTAGGAAAGAATAGTTTTCTTCAAGAAATGCAAGGTTTCCCTAAGATTTAATAATTTTTTCAAATTCAAAATATTTTTTTTTCAAATCCAACATATTTTTCCTCAGTTTCGCGATTATTATTCTAAATTATATTCTCAATTGAAAAAGTGAACTCTTCATCCACATTCATTTTTAATAGAATTATTTATTATGCTACGGTATCCGAAAAAAATAAAAAATTACTTTTTACGCTTCGGAAACAAAAGTAATGAATAAATCCTCCTGACGAAAATTCCTTCATTATGTGCTACCCGGAATTATCACCTTTTTATTGACTTTTATTATGAACTATGAAGGCACTTATCAAGTACGGTATCCGATCACGTAAAAAATGCGCCACATTTTCGGTTAAATTTTTTCAATTTGTAAAACAAGTTCTCAATTACTTGTAAGGAAGTTTTGGCGAATGAGTAGTGTGGCTTTTGTTCTAGATATTGTTGAGAAGATAAGACTTAAAAAATTATAAGAAATTGATGAAAGATATAGAAGATTCATTTACCGTAACTGTCGGAAATATTTAAGGAGACACGTATATAATTAAGTTTTCTCTACTAATGAATTTAATGAATATTTTTTATGAATTTTATAGTTTTCAAGTGAAACCTCAAACTTTAGATTATAATTTGACAGATAATTCACTATGTCTCCAATACACATATCTAAACTTGGCGACGCGTACGTGGCATTTTGCTAAGACATACGATGAAGTAACTTGATTTGTCCTCGAGGAAAAGTATGCGGAAATCTCATGACAATCTAGCGTCAGGTCTAGACCTGTTGATGCACGCCGATTGCGATACATGGACGACAGACGAAAGGAACCCCAAATTAATATAAATTAATCTTAGTTTTCCTTACCTCTGTCGCTGCGACGACCCCCGCTTACCACTGTCAGGAAAGTTTATATTCTCTTAAAATCGCATTTTTCATTTCATTCTTATACAGTTTTAACAATCCACAATATTTTGACATTCTGCCCTAATTAACTTTGATTCACAGATAAACTGATCAATTATAATATGTATTATAAATATTATATTAACACGTATAATTATCCGTGATTCCGGATTTCTAAGGTGCATGGAATAATGATTATTCCTTCTATATAATAATATATAACTGTGAATAATATCATCTATGTTATTTCATATTCAAATATCTTATTATATAATCGTTTTTTTAATGTTTTATATTCCATCTATTATGTTACATCAGGAAATTATATTCGAATTACACTTAGAAATTAAATACAAAATAGAAATGTATAAGGATACGGTAGATTGGCGCGCGGTGTCCGAGTGAACTGCCAATACACGGGCTGCTTACCCCATATTCACGATTTGAGCTCTGCCAGCTCTTGGATTGGCGCGCGGCCCGATAGCAAGCGGCCAGTGCGAAGTGGCTACCCCACCTCCACACTGTTGCACGGTACCGTCTTCTGCATTGGCAATCGGCACGCCGAGAGCACTCAATTTGCGAGTGGCCCAGCCACTCAGCGCAGCATCCCGTGTACACTGATAGATTCTGCTGTATCAGACGCATCAAAGTGAACTGTTCGCAACTCGAATTCTTTCAACTCAGCCCTTCTAAGGACACCATCGTCTTCTTCCACCATAATCAGATTTCCCGACCCGACTTGTTTCTCCGAAAGTCAAATAGCTTCCATAATTTCCGAGCTTCGACAATTTCTCAAAACTTACGAGGCAGCACTCCTTTCCCGCGTACCTCCAACTTAAAAAAAACCGAAGCTACCCGATGGCTTGGAATGAATGGACACTCTCCAGTCCACTAGCGATCTCGCTTTTCCACCCGAAAACTCCGCAAACTCATGCCAACGGCATCTCTGTTCCCAAGCGACTGGAACTGTCTACTCCTTAACAACAAATCCATGGTCGTCACCTGCATTACCGAGACTCATCTGAATTCTACAAAGAAACTTTATATTTAAGATTTTTTCGTATACAGGGAAGACCATCCTTCCTCTAAAGGTAACGGTGTGGCTCTTCTAGTTCGAAGCTCTCTCCCAAATACCTGACCTTCTGAACACTCATACCCAACTCTGGTTGTCGGCGATCTTTACGCCAAAATCAGGGCCTGGAGCTGTCTTAAAAATAACAACAAGGGTCATGCTCTCCTAAAATCCCTGACTCGCCATAACCTAACTATTGAGGTTCCCTCAGAACCTGCACACTTTCCTAGCTCTCTTAAACACCAACCCGACATCCTTGACATATTCTTAACAAAGAATATCGTCATTGACAGAGACTCCCGGTCTATTTCGGAACTTAGTTCTGATTACAACCCGGCACTCCTAGAGTCGTTGGGTTCTCCTCTGCTCTCACCCCCTTACGGAATCAAAAATCGATTACCTTCATCACAGATATCTTCTGGAAAATTCCTCTCTCAAATGCTGCCATATCCAATCTACTTCTGACCTGGATACAGCTATCGGAGCCAGGACAAAAGACATCCAAAACTCTGTCCAACTCGCTACCTCAACCAACCGCACTTCTGCCCGCAAACCCAAACTTTTTCCCGCCACTCACGTTTTTATCCGCAAGAAAAACCAAACCCGAAAACATTGTCAGTCCTACCGTAATCCTAAATAGCGCCAGCGTCTCAACTCCCTTCAAAGAAAACTAAGAACTCCTCTTCATTCTGTTGATACATCTTCCTTCGACTCCTTCATAGCCGAAGCTGAATTGTATCCCAAAAGATGCTGGAAAGTCATGAAACGCCTCCGTAATAGGAAATATTACATCCCTCCCCTCTCCAAAGACGGTGAATCTTTCTCTCTCGACAGATACAAACTTTATTCCTACCTCTCCTAGAAAAGTCTCCGACTCAATCTGCTCCTTGAGAAATCGTGAGGCTCCCGGGAATGCTTCCCTAAATCGGGTAAACCTCTCAACTCAGCATTCGGTTTCCGACCTATCAGTCTGCTATGTACTCTCAGCAAACTAGTCGAAAACATAATTCTTTCTCGTTTTGATGATTTTGTTTCTCAAAACAACTTTCTTCCTGACTTCCTGCACGGTTTTCGCAAACGTCATGGAACATCTCTTCAACTTCTTCGTGTCTCTGAGTATGCGTCTCTGAGTACATCAAGTTGAATTCTCCTCACTATCTCGTCGCTTTGATCAAATCCTTCCTCTCGAACAGGAGCTTTAGAGCTCGTGTTGGAAAATCCCTATCGGATCCCCAACTTATCTTTCTCTTCACCGTGTTCTTTTACGACATTTCTGTTGATGAGAAGTTTCTCACGGCTTAATACGCTGATGATGTCGGTTTCCTTGATATATACAACTGCTCTTCTCGCCTGAACAGATTTATCCCAATCGTCCTCGAATGGTACTACAGATGGAGATTTGAAATAAATGAATCTAAATCTGAAGCTATATTCTTCTCACGTCGCCGGCGTAATCCCTCTAAACTCTTTAATAAATCTTTTCCTATTAGGTGGACTTTCTCCGCAAAATATATCGGTGTTATTTCTGACGAACGACTCACTTGGTCCAAAAAAATCCAAGACATCCGAAATAAGGCCAACGGGACCTTTACTTCACTTTAACCCTTCTTCAATAACCCTACACTTTCCTGTCTGGGGCTCTGCTACCCCAAATCGTCTCTCCAAACTTAAAGGCACCTATATGCGCCTCCTGCGTTCCGCCTTAAACATTCCTTGGTTCATCCGTAACAAACAAATTTTCGCGGAATTCAACCTTCCACCAATCACCCAAATTCTTGCACCAACCCAGTTGCAAATTACACAAGTAAAACTTCCGACCGCTTTAGGAGGCCCTGCCTTCTTGTATCATGGCAATAATTGAGTCATCCGTCTCTCTTATTTTTCCATGTTTCGCTTTATGCGCGAGTGTTCTTGCGGTATAACTGTCTCGGAACACCAAATTTGGTGTCCCTTATTTTCTCACCATCTCGGTTCATTACCTGCTAGGTTGGTAACCAGTCTGAGATTAAATATAACGAAGAAATCACTACATCAATTGGAATTTCTCTTTTATATAAACCACCTTAACAAACAGCTCCCATAAGAGCCAATTCTAATAGTCTGCTCCAGAGCAGTAGAATATTAACGAAGCATTCATCGAACATTGGTCCACTCGACCTTGCCAAGGACCTTGCAACGTGTCGGCCGAGTACACCCCGTATGGCCAAGAACAAGCGGCAAAGGCATTGCTGTCAGCGCCTGCAGGAAGCCAGACCTTATCCTGGACTCTCTTCAGAAAACTCACCATCAGCTCAGGAAGCGGTTAATCCGGTTACATGGCGACCTCAACCAACACCGGTATCCGAAGGAACTCCAACGCTCGGATAACCGAAGCCAGACGTACAATGATCCAAGTGAGTCAAGTAGCACCGCGCGACTGTGCTGATGCTAGCCTGCACCAGCTGTTTATACGAAACCAGCAGCACTTCCCGGATGAATGCAACCTATCCGCCTGACAAGTGCTGAAAAACTTGGAAATCAACAAGGAGGAACCTGCAGTCTCGGCATCATGGACCAGAGGTGATAAATATGAAGTCTTCATTGAAGAAATCGCTGTATAGCAGAAATACGTTAGCAACACCGGAGTGTTCCTCAACGGAGATTTTTGAAGCCTCCGGAAAATAAGCGGACGTGCCCCGTCACGTTTGAAAATGAGGCATTGGGATGCGATTTCGAAAAGCGAGACTTCATGATTAACAAATTGTTTGATAAATTGTAAATCTTCATGTCTTTCCTCTAGTAAATTCCATGCTCTCTCTTCCGCACCCTCCCTAAAAATATGGATGGGCTGGAGGCCTGCAGGCGTTATCTGTGTGTACCTTCTTATGCGCCGAGTCTCTGAAAAAAAGAACTAAAAACGATAAAACGATTGGATGGTTTCCTTAACAGGAAAGAAGAACTCCTGCCTGTTCCAACTTCCTCCATAGAAAAATTCCCAGATCCCTCGAAACTTGCCTTACCTCTTGATTACCTCCCACTAACGCCTATCCTCCACTGTGGTTCCTCCTCCCTCCCCAACAGCATTCGGCACCAGAACGTGGGGCTTTTCGAGATCTGGCTGAAGCTAGAAACCGAATTCTTCTAGGACGTGGCTCCGGTTTCCACTACACGAGCTAGCCAGCGTGAAATCACAATTGAGTCCTCCACGGCTTCCTGCACATTCATCAACATTGCAGCACGATGCAGTCAGATACCTGTGTGTGTCGCCACCACAGCATCTCGGGGTGACACATGCAAACGAGGAAGGCCTCCAACTCAAATGGCAGCATCATCCTCCACGGCAGCATCAGCAAGACCAACTTTCCTCCTCCTTCAACCTCAACACACTCTTCAGCCACATATTGATTCAGGATTCGAGGACACGGTTTCCTAATCTTTTACCACTGCAGAAACTCCTGCAGCAAATTTGGATCCTGCAGAAAAAGCATCGCCTACCTGCGGAAAATCAACGACATGCAGAAAATTCAGCTATTGCAGGAAATTGGTATAATGCGATAGATCAGGCTCCTGAGGAAAACCCGGCAAGTGAAATACACTTGAATACTGCAGTAAACCCGCCTCCTGCATCAAGACAAATCCAGACACCACCAGAGAACGTGACGACCCACCTACCATCCTCACAAAAAACCTCTCGGACTTGTGCATTTTCACATTTGGGAGTACACTAAAAAACCCAGTGGCGCTTAAATTCACCCCAAGAATATCTACAACCGACAATATGGATTTTCAACCTGAAAATGCAGGAACATCCGTGCAAAATGTACAACATTTGCAACAAGCCCAGGATATGCAGCCTGTCGAAGTCGCCTAAGATTGACAGCAAACGAAAACTCACGGCTCTCTCATAGCAGGTGCATCAACATCGTTACATTTCCCACCACTAGTGATGGCGACCCAGTATTCATCAACAATACCCACACTGGGCCTACTGAGCCTCACTCGCGCTTTTCAATCACTCGCACTGGATATCGGATTATGAACGAGAAGGCCATTACGATATGAGGAATTTTTGAGAAGACTGTAAACGATACTTTGTTCAGGTCCACATCGACAAGGGCTAGTGGACTCACATATTCGATAAGGACCTCAAGGGAGAAGCACAAACGAGGTGGATAGCCTCCCAGGGCCTTGCTTCCCTTTGAGAAAAATTTAGAGAGCAGCCCTTAAACCAGATTCCACAGTGTAACAAAAATCATGTACCTCCACACAGCTCTTCGTTCGAGAAAAAAACAGATAAAGAAAGCGTGGTCGTTTTTCTACAGAAACAGTCCCTACTGGCACTGAGGCTCTGTTCAACTGTTTCGGATAACCAACTTACTATTTTAATGCTGGAATCCGTCGAAACCGCCGTTCGCAGGTTAGTACGAGCCGCAATCTCACCACCTTTGCAACGCTCCTAGAAGACGCGACTCAGGCAGAACGGGACAGGTCCAACTGCACACTCAGGAAGGAGCCAGCAAAGCGAGAGGAATGCAACAAACACCAATCAGAATCACAGAGGAGGAGCAACGACGGACCATCACTTGATTGCCGTTTCTGTCTAGGCAGACATTTATACAGGGACTGTCTAGTTCTCGTATTCTACTTTAACACAAACCCATAACAAGAAAAACTGTCGAGCCTGAGGGGAGGGGGGCTAGAACGATCCCGTGACCGCCTCGGCTCAAACTTCGAACCGATACTAGGTTCCATCTACTTGACGATACAAAAATGCCAAAAAGTTCGTGGTCTCAGAGTTTACGTTCTCACCCTCGTTACCACTGGAATACGCGGAATGACTGCTGAATACGCTTTTACTTCCCGATTCCGTTTCCTATCGGGAGAGATAGCTTCGTCAGACATTAGACTTCAAATAAAACATCCAATTGACGAACCCTCATCGATTCCGAAAAGCCCTACGTCGTAACTCAGAGCTCAAGAATAAATACATCGACGAACAACTCCAAGAGATACAAGCGGATGGAATAATCGATCCTAATACTTTGCCATGGAGCTCTGAAATTATGGTCGACACCCAGAAGCAGGACGTCTACCATTTTTGCATCGAGTTTCTCCGCCTCAAATGTTTACCACGTCGGATCTGAAAAGAGGCTACTGGCAGATATCGATGACTGCAGAATCCCTGAAATATACTACTTTTCTCGATTTCTGATGGCGAACAATACCTGTTTCGAGTTATGGCCTTTGGCTTTAAGAATGCTCCTGCATCTGCTACCTCAGGTAACTAAGCCTGCCATACCTGGGACATGTCATCTCTCTTGCAGAAAATCATCTGCAACCTTACCACGAAGATGCCACTCTCAAGGCCTTGCCTCCAAGAAACTGTACCAATGGAACCCTGAAATACAGAAGGCAGACCAGACTCACTATTGCCCCTTATTCCATGACCCGATGCCAACGTCATCCGCATGGGTGCTGTCTTCATCCAGAGAAAGATAATAAGAGAAGGAGAGAGGAGGCAAGGTTTCAGTTAAAGAATTTGGGTATAATATGGTCAACGACCAGAAGCAAGATAATAACACAAGAGGTGTAGGACGATAGGGAGAAGGTAGATATCTTTTATGTGTATAGGAGGAGAGGAGAAGAGAGAGGGAGGAGAGTAATGAATAAATGGATAGAGGAAATGAATGAGAATCTCGTGTCTATAGGGAGATGTTTTAGAGAAACTAAAAGCAGAGGGAAGTGGATCGGCAGCGTAAAACTCTATTGGACATGGTAGGAAAAGAAGGATGGTTCATTTGTATTGGGAATACAAAAGAAAATGAGGGAGGGGAAACGTAGTTTTCAGGAAATGTGGTGATCGCGGCATTGGTATGTGGAGGCTCGAAACACGGTTGTGGGACGAAGGGAAGAGAGGGAGAAAGATAACTTAAAATGGGCAACTGGAGAGAAGAAAAGATCAGAAAATATAAGAAAACGAGGAAGGCGAGGAGGGTTGATGGGACGATGAGTGCAGGGACAGTCGAGAGAGGCTAAAGGAAAGTTTGAGAAAATGGAGAAAAAGCGAAATGAAGAAATTGGAGCCAAGCAGGAGAAAAAGAGAGCACGAAAGAGTTTCACCTGGAAAAAGATAAAGGTAGCACGAAAATACGTGGACGAGGTCAAGCATGCGACAAAAGAAGGAAGGGAATAGGAAGTAATAAACAGGGAAAGGAGAGGAAGGAAGAGTATACATGAGGAAATCTGGACGCAAGAGTTGACATAAATGGGGTATAGGACGGGGGAAGAATGTCAATAGTAGGGGACGAGAACAGCGCAGACGATATAAGAACAGAGAGGAAACACAGGGTAGCCAGATGAATGGAATATATGGCTGGTAGAATCGTTGATTTTAAAGGAAAAGGGACAAAGGGTAGATGAATATAGAAATATAAAATTTCCGCTAGAGTGCTAAGAAAGATGTTGGAAAACAGATGGGAGAACAGGGAAGTTTACCACACACACAAACAGTTCTAAGGCAAGGGAGTTGAGAGTAAAAGGAAAGAAAGAAGAGAGAGGACAAGGAGGAAGAAGGAGGAAGAAGTAGTGAGAGTGATTCAACAGTAAATGTGACTGCGACTGAGATGATGTGTTTCAGAGAAAGAAAGCGTAGATCACAGTATAAATGGAAGACCTAATAGCAAGGTGTTGGTCTTAACGGAGGAGGTTTGCTACCTAGGATATTGGTTTGAAGCAGGAGGAGGAAAAGAACTGCAACTGAGAAAGCGATAAGAATGTGCGAGTAATGTAATATGACGAAAATGAGGTATAAGGAAGAGAAGGTTTGAGAATGAAACAGAAATTTGTTTGAACAGAATTTCGGGAATGGAAAGAGCATTAGAGAGTGGAAAGTATGCATCCGAGATTTCTTAGATAGTTTATGAGGAGTTGGATGTGTTAAGGAGAGAGAAAAGACGAGAGAAAATTGTTGTCAGATAACTAGGAAGAGCATGACATATTTCAGAAAAAATGAGAAGGGTGGAAGGAAGCAGGATTGCTAGAGTTTGTGTCTGGGATATTGTGTATAGAGAGAAGAGTTGAAAAAAATGTGGGTTGAATGTGATATGCAAACAGAGAATAGAGGAAGAGGTCAGCCAAGGGCAAGACCGCAAGCGTATATGATTAAGAATTAGTGTCAAGACGACATTCTAGGACATAGTTGATGAGGTAGTATATAAATATTGTGGATTAAAAATATGTAAAGTTTCTGTAAAGACTCTTAAACCCGTAAGCGAGAGGGAGTATAAACTAAAAAAAGATTAGGAGAATTTCGTGATTAATAATATTATCTTCAATGGCAATTAACTGGAACAAACGAGTTGAGCTCACCCCGAAAGGGATTTGGCTTAATATTATAATAATAATAAAAAATGAGACTCTCAGACCATAATTGAGTCTCCGTTGTTGAAAAAGATCCATACTTTATAATCAGGAAAATCTACATTTGGACATTTTGAACTAATGCTATGTAAATGGTTCATGCCGCCCTGAATGTTCACGTTGAAGTGAACCTCGGTTAAAGCTAAGCCTATCGGGGACCATGCCCGGCACGTTCCTTATATCGAGGTTCCAGTGTACTATAAAAATAGGCGTTTTTCTGAGATGCACGTTGATTTGCTGAAACTTGATGAAAGCTCATAGATGCTAGTTCGTTTTTCGTGTTTTGTCCACAATTATTGACATTTCAATTTTGTGACGTAAGTGTGAAATGTAGAATGTGTGAATGTGCTGTTTTTTTTCTAGATAAGTTTTTACCCGCGTCTAAAAATATTATATTATTTTTGTACTGAATAAGCACTTTAATCGTTTCAATACATCTACAAAATTGTTTACTTGGTAAAATCGTTTGTGAGCAGCACCCACATTGGATGTTCGGACAAAGGGATATAAATATAAGCGAACAAATAAACGAATAAATTAATAAGTAAACAGGGCGTGTAACGACGAGAGAACGAAAGGTTCGATGCTGAATTAGCGGTGATAACTAATGCATTCAGCAAACCACCTTATTCAAAATGGGGTGTGTAGTAACACCGTCGCTGTGGTCCTGTATCTCTGTCCTTTTTATTATTGCTGCCTTTGTCGCATTTCCGAACAACACCCGCATATCATTAGCATGTAAATACGCTGGCGCGGCGCGACGTGGCGTGCAGCAAACCCGAACCCAGTCGCATATGCAAAACGTGCCACTATTATAATAACATTACTGATAAACCTTCCATTGAATACGTGCGACGTGCGTATGCATGGCATCGCTAATTACACGCATATCGTATATATCGTCTGTTTCGCGCTTTTTGAAAAGTCGCTAATTTCATACTGCTACCGGCTATCGTTTCATTCATGATTCAATTTATGCTGTCTCGATTATGCGTTATGTGACAGCGCTCAAAAATTGCTTTTATCCATATTTCTGATCTCAAAAAATTCAATAATGTATTTCACGTGTCATTGATGGTATTTTTCGAATAATTTACGAAGTAGCAACTTCGCCTTTCATTTAATGTAAACATGTGATGTCGATCCGCGTCTTAAGCTTGTCAGTTAGGAGGAAAGCCGTTCCTAGGATGGTCGATAAAAATTGACGGTTGAAAACTCTCATATTTTTCAAACGCGATTACTACATTCTGGCGAATGTTCTGTGCGTCCTAAGGAAAATCCTTTAAGCGGGTGAGTTCCAAGATCAACAATTCACGTTGAGTTCCTCTTTGCTACTACCATTGAGAATAAGAAAAATTGAACAAATACGAAAATTTCATTAGATTTCAAGGAATTCCACGGATTTCATTATATTTTAATGGGTTGCAAAGAATTTATTCACTACACTCAAAAAAAATTCTGGTTGAACTAACCAGAATTCTCGTTATTCTAACCAGAAAAGAATGTTAAATATGCCCTAACTATAAATTCTGGTTGAATGTATAAGAACATTCTGGTTGATGATTTTCTAGTTGTTTTAATCATATTCTCCGGTAGATTCAACCACAATTTCTGGTAAGACTAACTAGAATCTCTTACCAGACATTTATTTTCTGGTGACTCAGGTCTACGAGGTTCTGGTTGATATAACCAGGTATTCTGGTACGTGTAACTATTTTTCCCGGTTAAGGTGCTACTCTTCAGTGATCAGTAAAATCGTGCTTAAAATTATAGAAAAGAATTCCTAAAAATATATAATTACACATAATACATGATTTTTTTCAAGATATACATGCATCTACTTCTGATTAGTTGGTACATCGTAATTTTTAACACTTAAATAACAATCAAAATTTGGCACGCAACGGAGAATCGAACGCATAAATCTGACGGACGCTAATCAAGAGCCTAACCATTCGACCATTGAGACTAGTTGTCAGCAGTTTGAAAAACGAGGATGAGAATTATATGGTCTGAACATTCGAATTTTTCGGTTTACACTCAAAGTATAAAAATAAGATATATTTGTTATATTTGTTTTAAAAATATAATCTCTTAATTTTCAAAAAACTTATTGAATGTAAAAGTCACTTTTTGACGGTGAAATTAGAATATAAAAATAAAGCTAAAATAAAAATTGTAGATCCCTCCTCTATATCAACTTCAATTTCCTCTAGCAAAAGAAAATTTAATTCCTTCACAAGAACGCTGAAAATGGCATCATTACCTCCTGGAGATGTTTTCCTGTCATTTGA
>WSXT02040349.1:0-13362 GCA_011762715.2 Neuroterus valhalla | reverse complement strand
CGTTTTCACAACGTTTTCAAAAAGTTTTGATGGCTCAAAGTACCAAAAATCAGCGGACATATCCAACGTTCTGAAAATGTTTTGAAAACGTTTTTTTCACCAAAATTTACAAACATTTTAACGTTTCGTAGGAAACGTTTGCAAAACGTTTGTGTGTTATCCGGGTATGGTACTCGATTACTTCTCTAGATAAATAAATTGGTTCACTCATGTTATCTATAAAAAGTGCTCCCTAAATATTCCACAATAAAATTTCCACAATTTTGATGCAAACTTCCCCCAAACTTGCGATGCCACCAGTAGCGAACGCGGGGGAGGGGGGGGGGGATTTTCCGGAAATCTGAACATTGAATTCATACGTTTTAACGACGAACTGGTGTCGCCACTGGATGCCACCTTTCATACGAAGATAGTGTATAATATCTTTGTTTCATATTAGGACCACAAGCTCATATAAATTAATTAGAATTGTCTGTTTCCAATCATATCACAGACAACCAATTTTGTTTTCCCTGAAAAATTTCATTTTCAAGCTTCAACTTTTTGTCATTCTCGCAGTGCTGCCGCAATTAAGGGGCCGGATGCAATAAGGTACCTATAGCGCACGATGATTTATGACTCACGAAGAAGTAAGGTCACGTGCCAGAGCCCTTATTGCATCCAATTATTACGTAAAACCCTCATAGCAATGCACTCATTTGCCATGTCTTTCACTCTCTCATCAAATTTATTTTCTAATATTAATTGAACCTTCTCTATATTGCATAGTTAGGCAACTTGAATTTCTATAGAATCAGAAATAGACCAATTTTGTCGATATTAGGAAAAGTTATTTTCATTCAAAAAAGGTTACATATTTGGACGTCTTCCCTCAGCTTCCTTTCAGATTTTCAGAAAACCATGTGAATTCTCTTATTCGCATTTTTACGTAACGAACTTCAAGTTGAGTGCGCAAACTTCCCAGCCCTGAACTCTCACAAAAAGGAGCAACGTGACTGTCGATTGGTCAGCTGCTGGATGTAACCTTATATTTGCAAAGAGCTTTCGGCGAATATTGCAGTACTTTTCATTCTGAATGGAATTAAACTCATTCCACTTACAAATTATAAAAATTATTATTCAAGTATAGGTTCAAGCAGCGTATTTAAGGTTCATGAAAAACGTTAGAGCAAGTCTGAAGCGAACTAGTTTTTGAAAGTGGAGTCACGCGCGTTGGAATATCTAAGCTGTGATTGGACAACTTCCGGCGCATTTCGATCGCCTTCGGGTATTCGGGTAACAGAAATCAATGTCCGTACACCGAGGGCCAAATAAGCACTAAAAACGAGAGACATTTCTTTCGATTAGATCTAAATAAACATATTTTCTGCAATAAGTGTTTTTGGATATATTTTTTATTTTTCAGAAGCTATTCAATCCAACAATAAAATAGTTAAGAAACAAAATAGTGTCGGTTCCTCTGTCTGCAGCCATCTTTCTTATGACGTGACCACTAGTTAGTAGTTACGTCGGATCATGTTACCACGTGAGGTATATAGTCCATGATCTGTATAATGCACTGGTTAGAAGATAGCCCATGTATTTATAGGTTAAAACGCCTTGAGAATGGAAACTATCAAGTGGAGTATATTTGTTATTTCTGTCCTTGTTCCTGAGGCGCATTGGATAAAGCAGCCCTGGTCGTGTACACTCAGTTGCGCCTAAAACATGCTCCACTTCACGGCTTCAACTCAAGCTATCCAGTCCCAGGGTGTTATATGTACAGATCGGTGTATATATTAATTAGTATGGCCAGAGTATGGCGCATGCATTTGTTCTAAATTCTGGAGAAATGAGTCATGAATAATTACGATAATTACGAAGGGTTTCTGCTCAGGGGCGTAAATAGCAGCAGATCAAGTTTTTTTCAATAGGCGCAATCGAAGTGAGAAGCGCGAAGTGCTTGTGCAGCTTTGTTTACAATATGCGAATGCGTTTTGTTGCATTGATAGGAAGTGGCAACTGACAGAGTGCATGACATCAATTATGGTAGGATCAGCTGTTCCAGAATGTTGCTCCAATAATTATTTGTGTATATCCTGATTCAAAGGTTAGTATTTTATCTTAATTATTATAAAATCTCAAACTTTTCTTATCAACTTACATTATGAATTACTTATTCCATCTAGTTACTCCTAATTATCTCGTGAGCAGTAAATTATTTGTCAATTTGATGGTTACGTTAGAGTATTATTATTTAGTGGTCTCAATTCCGTGACTTTATCTATAGTATTTTTCTTTCATAACTTCCTAAAGCGAATTTTAGGTTGAACTATAGTTGATGATAAATGTTATCATTTCAATTATCATTATTCCTTTTTTGTGTCCAGAATGGGCGAGGATATTCGAATTAAGGAGCAGTGGCAACTCCTTCAAAATCTCAGATCGACAGTAGAAGGGCTCTTGAATAATGGGCTTTCAAACGTTTGGAATGTTTATGGAGGTCTTAATCGATTACATAATGTGATGGAGCAGATATTCAAGCACGGATGCAGAATTTTTGATCCCACTGTAAGTATCAGAAATATTAGGATCTTATTTTCTCTAAAAAATTTAGTGTCATTCTTATTCAATCGTCGAGGTATTATAGGATCTTATCTTGTGTTAGGTAGTCAATTGTATATTATTCAATGTTTTTTCAGGCACCTACCACAAAGATGAATTTTATGCATCTTATACAGATTAGTCGCAAAGAAATTTGATTGATAATCGTCTAACGTTCTTAATTGCTTTGCGCAATGATATTGAAGTTTTAGTCACGTTTCGAAAGATTTATATTTTTAAACTCTGACAACTGTGACATTTTTTCCTATGGTTTATCCATTAGAATTAATTAGCAATTATTCACCAATTGAATTAATCGGATACTCTTTAGAAAAAGTGCAGTCTATTTGAATGTAAATTTTTCAGGGTGAACCCGATTGTTGGATTTTTATCCAAGGTTTGAATTGGCTTCAACCATCTTTAGCTACCTCGCCAGTTATTCGAGAGTGCGATGATTACTTCGCCAATTTGCCGCCCAGAATAGCCTCTCGAAAAGACATGTTGTGGCTCTACACAAGGTATATGAATAAAAAAACTATTATAAATAAATTACTACTAGGATAACTCAACTTAGATTAAATCACGAAATTCTTAGAAATTATTAGGAGAAGAATCCGACGATAAAATTTGGACAAGACACTCCTTAACGTATCCATTGAAATAAAAAAAAAACCTAGACTAAAAAAGCGAGAAGAAAAAGAAGAAATTGACGAGGACTTTATATTTTAATTCATTCTGAATATAATTTCTCAAATTTGGAACATAGATTGTTAAGTATATCAAATATTTATTTGAAAGGAAATATTTTTCGTTTGAATTACGGACATTTTCGTGATACAAGTCCTAGTACTACACGTACTATGCAGTGTTCTTAAAATTCTGAGGAATAAATTCTAATTTTTATGTTCTTTCCAGTTTAGAGAACCACTCGCTCTCACAGAAGTTATCTTGGCTTTTGTCGGATAAAGAACATCTGCTTTCTTGCTTGGAACCGTGGGCCTTCTTATGTCAAGAAACTTTAGCAGAAGCAACACTCATATGTTTGAAAGCAGTCGAAAAAAATCAGCCGGCTCTTCTGACTGACATTGACCCTTGTTTGGTAATATTTTCAAGTCCATTATCAGAACTGAATTGAATAACTTACAACAGTCTTTCAGGCAGGAACTCAATGACAATTGTGTTTTAGTTCCTACCTAACTGGAATTGTGGTACAAACAGTCCAAAGAAGTTTCACCGGCGTTCCTCTTCTTATCCGGTAAACCTAAGAAGCGGGAAGCAAGAAGATGCATTTCAAAAATTGGAACTCGCTTGCCAGAAATGTAGTTCTGCTCTCTCATCATCCATATTTCACGATTCTGCCTACTCGAAAAAAGTTTTTCCTGTTGAAAAGCAGGAACCAACGAAAGAAGAAATTAATAAAAATGCAAGGAGTCGAACGCTTCTAAGAACGTGGAGCAGTTTTCCTGATTTGAACAAAAAATATGGATGTTTGGAGGGAAGAAGTACGTCGACTGAAACAGTGGCTCTTAAAAAACCAGAGAAAATATTGTCCGCGTATTCTAAAAAGCTCGAGTTGTCCTCAGTCATTAAAGTCGATTACTCCCAGGTCAAAGATGTTATTCTTTCACCAGAGAAGAAGTTACCAAAGCTGAAAATATTTTCTCGGAAAGGGCGAAGTAAAAAAAAAGTCACTCATGTATCGAAGAAGTATAGCAGTGGAAGTTCGGATACTTTGAATTACGAAGATTCTATGAAAGCTGCTGCGAATGAGCGACCTGCTTACAGTAGACAGTCAAGTATGGAGTCTTCGGCTACAGACTCCGTAAAAATAGAAGTGCCGATTTCTGCAAAAAGGAAATCGTCTTTTCTGGCAGGATCTGCTCCTGAGTTCTCCGCTCCTTGGAGTTTAGAAGTAGAAGGTCAAAAAGATATAAGAACTCCGAAAAAGAGTTTTATGGAGGATGGAGGAAGTAGCGTACAACCTATGGCAACCGGATATTTTCCTCGTCCTTTGGAAGGGCAAAGCATCATGAGCTTCTTATCTTCTGCTCAGTTTTTGCGGGCGAATGCGGAATTGGATAGGGAAAATGCCCACTTTAGTATTTCTGAGGCTATGATTGCTGCGATTGAGCAGGTAAATTAACAATTTTTTTTAACGTTACCGAAATGATTGAATCTTTTCTCTATTCCTCTCCATTTAGAGATCTACCTTTATTTTTTAGCAAACAAATTAAAATAAATTTTTGTGAATACATCCTAATTTCAAAAAATTTCGAAGCATGTAATAGTAGATATCTCAATTTGGTACCTTTATAGGTCAAATGCAACAGACAGCTACATTTGTTTGAAGAAACTGTGGAGGAAAGTGACGAAGAAATAAATAATTTGAAGCAAAGGATCCGGTTTAGACGTCGAGAAAGACAGGAAGAAAAAAGAAAAGGTGGTGCCTTCGTGCGAGATCTTTTAAGTGACGGAAAGACTGATAGTAAGATTTTTTAATCCAACTTTTAAGTACCCTAGAAATATCATGGACTCACATAACAGGCTAAATATATTTCATAATTTCTTAGCAACTACGACAGATCAGAGTATAAGCTCTCTATCTACTTCACCTGAATCTCGATCAGACAGTATTTCCACGGATGTAGATGATTCGGAAATTGATGACGCGCCTAATATTTCGCAAGTCGGACACTCTGGTGGGTTTATAACTGTATCAATAGCTATCAGATAACTATATATAAATAACTATAGAAATATCCGAACAGCACTTTTAACTTTCAATTTATATTAAATTAATGTATAAATTGTAGGAATTTCAGATTCCACACTATCTTTGGATGCGGAATATTTATTTGGCTCGTCTCCAAGGATAGGAGCGGAGTCAAGTTTAACTGATAGTACAATCTCAGCGGAAGGAGTGGCCTTGTCTCTTATTAGTAGGTTTAGTCAAAAGCATTTACCACGCGCAAGTGAACTAAAGTGGCTTGTATCCGAGCAAGATGCACCTCAACAGGTAGAATATTTTTAGGATTGAAAAAGAATATAAAAATCTCATCTTTTCAAAATAACATTGAAAATAATTCTTGCAGCTGCTGCCTTTGCCAAAAAATTGGTCCATGAGCTTGGACGAAATGGAAGTGAATCAAGTGATGGACTCATGTCAAACAATTCCACTTCGAGGAACTATAGAATGGGCTCCACCTAGGCCACAAATTATTTTTACTCAACATCTACCACCAGTGTATGTAAATTATATTCACCTCGATCTTACATCCCTAACATCCAAAATCTGAATAATATATTTAATTTTACAGAAAAAGAACTTTAATAGCAAAACAGAACTACAGATGTGCTGGTTGTGGGATGAAAGTAGCGGTGGAATACGCGAACAGATTCCGCTATTGTGAATATTTAGGAAGATATTTTTGTACTGGTTGTCATACGAATCAAGTGGCTTTGATACCCGGAAGAATCCTATCGAAGTGGGATTTCAACAGGTAGTTTCCTATTCTAATTCTTCTAAGCTTCAAGTTTTAAAAGTTTAATTCAATGACCAAGTGAAAATAAACATGAAATTTCGAATTCAGATATCCAGTCTCGAACTTTTCGTACCGCCTTTTGGAGCAAATGACAATAGATCCGCTTTTCCACGTAAACGATTTAAACCCATGGTTATATAGGCGGGGAAAGCAGTTGGAACGAACAAGAATACTTCGCACGCAGTTATTTTTCTTCAAAGATTTTCTCTTCAATTGCCGTTTTGCGACGAGGTAAGTAGAATTTGAATCCACTTAAGATTAGGAAAAAAGTTTCCGCGGTAATTTCCAATTTACAAATATTTATTCCGGTTATTCCAATTTTCAAAGTCAAACCTTCAAAACTAAACAATTTATAATTCCACGAGGGCCATGTGTGGCACCTTTAACATATTTGACTCTGTTAAAAAGTACGTATAATTTGTTTAACAAGAGTTCCGTTTAATTTCAACTTCATTCTCTTCCAAACATGAATCTTTCCTGTTTGAATTCTTATTAACTGGGAAGGATTTCTAATTTCAATACTTTTCAGAACAGAAAAGTTCGAGATTTTTTATGATAATAGAACATAAATGCTCTAATTTGGCATCGTTGATTATTGAACAGGGTGTCTACTATATTTTTGGAAATGAATTTCCTGAAAATCCCTGACCATAAGAGTATAATATTACCACATGAATCAGTGGACATAAAAATACAAGTGATTAATGCGGTAAATTTCAAACATATTGTAAACTATATTTTCACGCACTTTTGCATAATTTCTTTAAAATCACAATTTTAAATTATTATCTTTCAATATTCAATAATTTCAGATCAAAATTTCATAAAAAACCACAATTTCAAATTGGGAGAATGGATTCTCGAAAAAAAATCCTTCACAATTGAATAACTTTAGATTATAAATTCCGAATGGAGAGGTTTTCAAATGCATCAGAATTTTTAGATCAAAGTTCAAAATTAGAAATTAATCACGCATTCAAAATCTTTCAATTTGAAATTAAATAAGATTTAATCAGTATTTGTCAAATATGAACATTTCTGAATTAGAACATTTCGAAAAAAACTTCATTCAAAAACGTTCAAGATTGTATAACCTCACACAAAGGAAGAGAATAAATTACATTACATTAAAGTAAAATTGAAAATTTTTAATGTGATTTGAATCAAAAATTACATAATTCAAATTCCTAGATATCATTTTGAAATTATACTCTCTTTAAAAATGTTCAATTTTGAAATCAGAAATTGATATACTTCGAAATCATCCATTTTCCACTCTTTCGTATGGAGAATATTCAATTCGAAACCTTCCCAAATTAAAATTATTCAACTGAAAGAAACTGTAGCATGGCATTTTTGAATATTTAACCTGAAACTATTTAATTCAAAACATTACAAAGTCATAAGCATAGTGTTATTGTTTTATGCAAAAAGCCAACTTCAGATTTGTAGGAGATATTTGATTTTTGAATTTTACAAGAAAAGCGTAAAATTTAACTGCCCTGAAAGCGAGGTTATACGAGAATTTTCCCGTCTGTATGTGATTTCAAAGTATCAGAATAAAATTCAAATATTTTAGTCAAACTGCCACAGTAATCACTGGTATTTTTATGTCCACTGATTAATGCGGTAATTTTCAACCACTTTTTATTACAGTGCATGCCATTAAATACATTTTTCCATCAATTTTTTTATTACATAAAACTTTATGAACACTGAGCAAATCATCGAACAACAAATATTAAATATTTTTCAGGTATAATTAGGGTTGCCAAGTCTAAAAAGTCGAAAAACCGGCCTCTCGCTGGTTTCTGAGGAAAAGCTATATTAGTTAGGAAGATCGTTATCAATAAAAAGGAATGCCTTGATTTATAACAAAGATGCATGTTGTTTGCATGATTTATTCAGTATAAAAATTCCTATTTCAAATTATCGTTTTGCAATGAAATCATATTTTTTTTGTGACTGTAGTTTATTCGCGAAATAAAGGCTTAACTGACTCTATAAGTGCCACTCTTGGTAAAGCTGTTTAGAAACAGAGGTTTTTTGTAAAAACTGACAAAATTTGTAAGTTATTTCTGTAAAACTGCTTTCAACATCCAGAAAACCGTCTTTTCGACTTATTTTCTGCTTATTGACCGACCACCGGCTTCGCACCCGAAAAACCGGCCACTTGGCAACTCTAGGCATAATAAATTATTTCAAACTTTGGTCGTTTTCGCGATTTATCAAAATTAATAAGCATTCTAATAATTAGTCTCCATTTTCAAAGATATAGTAAATAAGATTTTAATATAGAATAGTTTATTAAAATAACGTACAATAATATTTGATGACCTAGCATTCAAATTGCTTCAACGGTTTTTTATAACTGTGATCCTTTTTTCGATTGATGCAGCTTCTATCATTGCATCATCTAATATCTGTTTTTGTTAAATTTCTAACCCTTCTAACCTTTAAATTTATTCTTCTCTTCTGTAATTTTCTTCTCGTGATCTTTATCTAGCTTTTTTGAAAGCTGAAGATCACATTCTCACTCCTTGTAATAATTTTTTATCAATAACAAACTCATGTAACGGTGTATTCGATTTCGGTTACAATATTACACGATTTATCTTTCTATAACTAGAAACAAATTCATCAATCTTATATTTAAAACTTGAATTGACATTGAAATTTTATCCATAGCTTGCAGGAATCGCTGAGGAAAGAACCCAACCATTTACTGAATGACCCTCATGTTTATTCTATACAAGATTTCGCCCATGTAAAACTTGGAGTTCTTCCTATGGGATTACACAAGTTGATTGAAGATTGTTACGCACACGTGGCAGAATGCATGGTAATGTATTCAGGATCAATGAATTAATTGTTAATTACATAGAAGAATACTTGGTTTCGGAGGACATTCAAAACTCTTTATTGAGTTATATTTACTCTTGAATTGATTTCCTTATTGATTAATTTCTCCAATTTACAGTTGTGCCAAGCTCGAGGTTTCATGTGTGAATTCTGTTGCTCCAATGAAGTAATTTATCCTTGGGAACTAAACAAAGTCACGAGATGCAACAAGTGTGGTGCGTGTTTTCATATTAATTGTAAAAACGACTCCGCCTCGAAAGAATGTAAAAGATGTATCCGAATGCATGCAAGATGCTTGTCAAAAGAAGAGTCCCTTTGACGTAGGTTCTGCGATATTTATGTATATATCAATTTACGTAAAACTAACATTCACACAGAGAAAAGATTGTTAATTGAGGCTTAGAATGATAGCAGGTGTGGATGCCGGACAACTGTCTCAGACTAGACAAATTTTTCCTGCTGCGGGTAGGTAGCGTATGTACTATAGCGGAATAGTTACACTATTTAGGTGGCAATAATAGGAGCAAAATATTTGCATCTCATATTTTTCAAGTGTATTATTTTGACAGCACAATTATCATTGCACAGCAATATATTGACAGCGGAATCTAGAGCATAATTATTTGACAAATACTCTCAAGCATAATTTATTTATTAGTTGATAATATTTGAAGGCACAATCACTATCTTTTAATGTAAATTATTACTGCCGAGGCTTTGTGCTTTTACCGATTTCGTAATTTTCTTGTGGAAATTAGATACGTAGTAAGGTTGTAAGTATAAAGTGATATTCGTTACAAAATTTTTATATTTGAGAAAGACTGGTATGACTCGTAGACTTATAGAGTCTTGGTTAGTGTTGTTAAAGCTAGAAAAATTGAATTATTAAAGTCTGTAAATTTTTTAAAACATCCATTGAAAATGGTATAGAATTAGGTGCCATGCGGTTCAAAAGTAACTGAAACTAATATAGGAAAGTTGCACATTGTTAAGACATAATTCGAGATGTCTATAAAATATTGAAGATTTTTTATACAGCATGAAGCCATCAACAATGTATAAAGCTTTTGTATAAGCTTTGTATAAAAGAAATTTCACTAAGTTACCAAATTTTATTAGTACTTATTCAATGCAAAATTTGAATTTCCCTTTATATATGTGATAAAATTATTTATCTCCCTATGTACTAAAGAAATATAGTTTTATTCGGAATTTGTATTTATTTAGAGTATTAATCTATTTATTAGATACTCTCAAGAAGATTGGATTAATTAAAAGCAATAGGAATTCGCTCAGACCTCATATTCTCGCGATAATAGATTGAAAAATGAAACAAAGTTAGTGCGTTATTTATTTTGTACAAAGGAAAATGGGACGCCAACAAAGTGAAAAATATCAGATATAAAAATAAAAACAGTATAAAAGGATCCAATCGTTATTATTTGTACCAAAGTTTTATCTCCAATTTGTATTTAAAACATTAATAAAGTGTGTGATGAATGTAAAAATATTTGAAAAGTTATTTTTGAAAAAAAAAAAATTCTTCGGGTCGATCCGCTTTTTCATAATCAGCCGTGGACTTAGTGATGAGCTAAATACGTTAAGAATTCAATACGAAGTTTGAAATTTTTTGCGATGATTTAGTACAGAGGTGTCCAGTGCGTGAGCAACGGTGTAAATAACTGTCACTCGTCAATCCCCTATCTTACCACTTTGAATGCGTTCATGCGGTAAGCGCGATGTGGAAAGGGAAAACGAGAAGAGAATTCTCGGAGAAGGGGAAGAAAGGAGATGCGCTCCAGCCTTGCGTTGGACACCCCTGATTTAGTAGGTTAGGGCTGCCAACCTTCCTGGATTGCGCATGAGTCCTGCATTTGTAGGTCCTGTCCTGTCTTGAAATTCGTCCTGCGAAACTTCCTACAAACGTGAGCTGCGTCCCGGATTTGAATACATAAGAACACAATACAAGACACTTTCTGAAAAAATGTATTTTTTTTTAACTGTGCGCAGCAGTTGGCAGCCCTATAGAAGGTATATAACATCAGCTCATGTTTAAATAATAATAATTATTATTGTATATAAGGCCATGTTAAACATGGGTCATGTGACCCAAATTATCGATTTTTTTGCAACAACTCGCCCCCGCACCGAAATAGATATCGTGTTGATTTTTTGGGGAAAGCCTTAGAAAACAATAAACTACGTTTGTATACAACATTTGGTTCAAAATTTTGAAAAAAAATTAGCAAAAAAATTTTGAACAAAATGTTGTATACAAACGTAGTTTATTGTTTTCTAAGGTTTTTCTCAAGATATCAACTCGATATCTATTTCAGTGTAGAGTGTAGACGTGAGTTGTTGCAAAAAAAAGATGCCGGTAAGGTAGGAATCGGGTAAGTTTAACATGGCCTCAAAATTACCTTTGAGATCAGACTTTCAAATGCGTCTGTACAAGAAGGAAATTGTGTTGAATAAACATAAGATTACTATAATAATAAAACAAAATATATAAAAAATTATCTTATTGCACAAACTAAAAAAAAATGAACACTAAACTCAAGATTATATAATAATAGAAAAGAAAACACCTAACAAAAATGAAGATCATTTAAAGTCAGAGATTAAGTTTTATGATTTATTATCTAAATCATGTCTATAATTGACCACATACACACACTATAAAATACTAGATAATACATTCATTGTCGTTTAAAAAAAAAAGTACACTATAATAACATTGTAAATATATACACCACATGATTTTAGCAAAGAAACTATGCACTTTCTCCATGTTCATATTTTTTAGTTCATCAATTTCATGTGCAAGGATTTATATACATGTAGTCACAGATTTGATTTGTACGTACAACTCTGAAATAATTTCGAAGCTATGCTCACTCTGCAGGTTGAATTTCTTTGCAATTCAATGTTAAAATTATCCATATCAAAAATATTTATACTTTATACTGAATTACTTTCAGAATTCAACCAGCTTATTTTATCCCCCCGAGTTACTCCTACTTTATGAGAGTAGTCTAATTTATACTTAAATACATTTAACCAGCCAACGATTAAAACTGACTTTATGATCAAAGTGATAATTGATTTCTCTCACTGAATCATGTTTATGATTGTCAAAACATAACATGTCTAAAATTTAGAGTGGAGTTAACGTAAACTGTCTGAAATATGGAAATCGAACAATGTCTTCGGAATAAGGGAGAGTGAAATCCTATCACGAGTATCTTCAGTCAAATGTCAGTCTATTTCATCGAAAGTATGAATACATGGTAGCATGGATGTGATCTCATCTGGTACTGGACCTAGTTTTCTATTTGAAAATTACTGATCGAAGTATTTTTGATCAATGTGCATTACATTTTTTAAGATCTTACATGTATAAAATGAACCCCGTGCTCGTGACTTATAATGTTTACCATTATCATCAGTCTGTATAAAGTGCAACAAAAATGCATAACAATGCGCCACACTCGAAATCTAAAACAGTAAATTGTACTCCACAATTTACGTTCGATTTACTTCAAATTTATGTTCGATTTCATTTAAGAAATAAAGCTATATTTTTTTTCTCTTTTCTTATAATGTTCAAGTAGTTTCGCGAATGGACAAAGGACGGTAACGAATCTTTAGAAGGATCAAGTAAAAAAAGTCTCTATAAAGGATTCCGAGTTCAAAAAGCGTGGCGCTAAAATAAATTTTTTTCTAACAAAAATCAAAATCGCTTAAAAATACTGAGACTGCAGAAGAAAAGTTGAATGTTATTTATAAATAGTAAAAATGAAGATCGCTTCGTCCTTGCCGACCGTATGTTTCATCTACGCACAAAGCTGAGACTAAGCTTCAGTCATATCACTCTTTAGAGATTTGCGTTTCGATATTCGTTTAAAATTTACATTCCCATTTGCGTCAGTCATTTATCACATCATAGAGTTTGCACTCGTCGGTAGATAATTCGTCCCAGTCGCTCATCCTCAGATCATCGTAAATCGTGATTTATATTTAATGAGCAAGCCCAACCGATCAATATGATCAGTCCCGCATTTTTCCTACGTTCTTTATACTTACTCTATTCTAGTTATAAATCTAAGGCCTCCTTCAATGGCACCTTTGCTACTTCAAAGAAAATCCTGAAAAAAAATCATCGCCGGTCATTACAATCAAAACATTCCTTGTTAAATACTACGTTCAGGGATCACAACGTAAGAGGAGTTCAAAGGAAGGGAAAATGGTTTGGTTTTTGTTTGGTAGAGGGAAAAGTAAAAGAAAGTTTGAACACTTTTTTACATTCTCATTATGAATGAGAAGGTATTGGTTTTATGTGAAAATTGACTTTCGCGGATTTGATGAAATCTCC
>WSXT02040338.1:0-13363 GCA_011762715.2 Neuroterus valhalla | reverse complement strand
TATTGGTTGAACAACCACCGCAAAGTCTACCTGAGAGCAATGTTCACTCAGGACAAATAGCACAAGCTCCCAGTTGAACCGCGGTAAAAAACACCTACGGCCACGTCTCACGACCGATGAGCGACCTTATGCAAAGTGCCACGGCATATTTTTGGCACACGGGGATGGCTTTCAGGTTGATAACCAGTGAAGGCGTCTCACCTCCAAGAGCACCGATGATGAGAACAATAACTTTAACTGAATATCCTTGATGATGTCGCTGTAGGTGTTCTCTGAGATCTTTGTACCTCTCCTTTTTCTCGGTTCCCTTGGCTTTGATGTTTTAGTCGGTCGGGGCCGAGAATTCGATCACGAATATGATTCGGTCATGTTTGTCAAGAAGCACGATGTCGCGTCTTGTTTGTTGGATAGGGGCCATTGTCGAAAAATCGTAGTTCCAGTAGATTCGGCACTCCTCGTTCTCAACAATAGACTCCATCCCCCTTAGATCGTTCAGTGGGACAGGGTCGCGGCCAACGCCATAAGAGCAACAAATATGCTGGTAAAGCACTCTTAAGGCAGCGTTGTGTCTGTGCAAATACGTCGTTCCTGCCTGAATAGGGCAATTAGATAGTTTATGCCATAGGTACTCAGGGAGTTTAAGACACGCCCTGCACCTATCGCTGGGAACCTCTTGATGTAATATGCTTCTACGGTATGCTAAGGTGGAAAGCACACCGTCCCGACACGCGAAAATGAAACTTTCGGTTGAATTGAGTCCAGTCGATTTCAGAAAAGCAAACGTTGACCCATGTGACAAGGATTGATCTTTTACAATTTTGTGAAAGTTTCCGTGCATTACCTTGTCTCCATGTTGTTTCAGGAAGTTTTTCGCCTCTGCTTTCTTCACCTGTGCTTTGAGGAGCAAGGCATCTTGATGGAGTAGTGCACTGTCCTCACTCCTGATGTTGAGTTCCAGGCCAAGGGTTTCAGCTGCCTGCTCCCCGACTTTGTGAAGGAACGCTCCTTCTCCATTCATTTCATGATTCCTGGCCATTGCTAGGAGAGGATCTCTACCGTCCGCGATGATATGAACAGTACTGTGGATAATTCGATTGTATGGGCATTCAAGATTGAGAAGTCCGCGTCTGCCTTTCCGGCGTATGATGTATAAGCGCGGAACTGACGAAATGATATGCGAGCTTTTCCTCAAACGCATCATCTTGCGCGTAGTGATATCAAGGGCCCTGAGGTCGTTCTTCGTCTATGGAACCATCTCAAACGAATAGAGTAGAACTGGGACGGCAAGCATATTATTCGCGGATATCTTGTTCAACGACGACAGGTTGGACGACCAAATCCGTCGGAGCAGGTGTTTGCATCTCTTTTGGAGAACCTCCTTTACTGATGTTGTATCCTGAATACAGCTCTCAGGCACACCCATGTACTGAAGGGCTCTCCAGCGCTAAGGTGTATGATAGCACTTCGGTCAACAAGTCAGGGTCCTTATCCAATCCAAAGTCCATACCCATTTCTCGTGTGTACCCACTCCCCGACGATACTAAGAGATGCTCATCAAGGTGCTCTTTTCCAGAAGCATAGATCTTTAAGTCATCCATATAAAATATATGAGTAACCTTATGCTTACGAACATCAGTTCCGCCACAGATGTGTCCACGAGAATCGCGGAGTGCGAGGGATAGAGGCAATAGTGTGGTGCAGAAGAGGATAGGGCTCATTGCGTCACCCTGAAAGACACCTCTCTGGAAAGTGGCACTGTTGGTAGTCACACGATGTTTTCCAGAAGTGATAGTTAATCTGGTCTTTCAAAGAGGCATTATTCTCCCGATGCATGCCACTATATCTGGATGAACCTTGAGGCTTTTCAACAGACCGATGATAAGTCTATAGGAAGTTGAATCAAAAGCTTTCTGGTAATCAATGCAGGCCATCGACAGATTGCGTTTGTGGTTTGCACCGTCTTTGCAGACACTCCTGTCGATCAGCAGGTTTCCCGACATCCTTCTGCACTTCTTTTTGATCATCGTTGTTCGTAAATCTCACTCCATACAGATCCAATTATCCAAACAATCCTGTCATTCAGGATAGATGTAAAGATCTTATACACCGTTTTGACACAAGTTATTGATCTGTAGTTCCTTGGGTTGGACAAGTCGCCTTTCTTCGGTAGGAGTACAGTTCGTCCTAACACCAGCTACTGAGGAATGGGAATCTCCGACTTTAAATATGAGGTAAAGATGCGGGCCAGATGTTGGTGTGTAGAAGTGAAATTCTTCTACCAAAAGTTCTTAATACAATCTGGACCAGCAGCGGAGAAGTTCTTCGTGCCTGTTCATGCTTTCTTTACCCCCTCAGCAGTGATTGATGGGCTGCTGGCAACGTATGATGTTCTCAGTGCCTTCATTATATGGATGTTTTACTTCGTAAATCTCCCTCCGAATTGTCCCGACTTCTTTGGACTCTGGTGGGTTTTTGACAAAAACAGGAGGATCGCCAAAGAGGCGCGATGGGTCAATGAGAAACTTTTGATTCTCCCTGACCCATCCCTCCCTCTTTTTGATTCTCATCCTTCTTGCATCAGATAATACTCGTATTTTGTCAACAGTTTCAGCAGTTGGTCTCAATGTCGCTTCCTGATTTTCCTATGCGGCTTGTTCTTGCAGCTGTTGAGGAAGCGTTCTGCGTACATCTCTCGTCCGCAAAAGGTTCACGGCACGGTTTCTTAACACTTGCTGTGAAAAGTGCGAGAGCTCTGGGTGTTTTGTGGCACCACAGAGTGTGCAGGCGCATCATGTAACCTTTGCGGTTAGGGACAATACTGGCATCATAGCAACTGAGCAGGTCATTATCGAGTTGATCCGTCCGTAAAGAACGTCGATTGTCTTGCTGGTGCGTCATCGTATTTTCATCTAATTTAGCACCCCGAACCCCTCTCTCTCACCCCTCTCGTGAATGGGTTGTCTCATTCTTCCGTATGAGAAGCAATCACTGCGGACTCATCGCTAGTCTTGCCCGTAAAAATATAATTACCTCTTCAAGCTGTCAATGCACTTATAGCATTGCTCAAGATATAGACCACATTCTTTGGGTTGTCCTGTTTATGATAATCATCGTCATGTTCTTATTAAAAACCTTAGCATATTTTTCAAATGTTCTCCTTTTTGCAGTTCCCAATTTTTGTTGGATCTTTTTCTCAGAATCATCTCGTATATTTTTAAATTTCCCAAAGACATAATTTAAATATCTAATTTTCTTGTTGAAAATTTTTCGTTTCATCTTTTGTTTCGTTTAATTCTACATTTTTTTCCTGACTATTTCCATCTGTAAACGTTTGAAAGAACGATCGGCATATGGTCTAAATGCTAGGCTTGTGGGGGTAAAGGCAAATCTAGATATCTCGAGTCCCGGTTTGCTACTTCTGCCGTCTACGAGTTGTCGCCGCAAATAGAAGAATTTTGCTACACTTTTGTGAATCTACATGCAACCTGTACGTGGTCATATATGCAAAGAAAATTTGCTCAGGTATAGTGCTATTAGTCCAAGAGCCAGTGACAAAAAGATGCAGCTCGAAGCGTTTGCGTTTTTTATTAAATGATTTTTTACGGGACATTTTTGCAAGAATGTATGCACCATTCTTATAGGGGCTAAAAATTTGCACAAATATACTTTCAACTCTGCCAAATATGACTCCGAGTGCCTGGCACGCGAAATCGTTTGCTAAGCCCTGCCTGCCAATTAAAATTTGCGAAAAAATTTGAGATTTTTGCACTTTTCGTATAGGGGCTGAAAATTGAATGTGGTTCTTCTAAGGGTATAAGAAAATCATTTCAAGGTGCCCGGAATGTCAAAGCGTTTGCTTTCAAGTGCCTGGCAGCCCCCAAAGTCCGCGCTGTGCCGTCGGCCCTGGACGCGCTCGGTCGTACATCTGTCCTATTTTGCAGCGATATTTTGCAATTACTTTTATGAATATCATACAATTAAATGAAAAATGAGTGCATTCACAACAAAATATATAATCCCTTGTGACATTTTGTCGGAAATTCCTTATTATTATCAATTAAAAATGATACATTTATTCGCACCTGACTCATGAATTTGCGCAATAATGCTGTCATGATATACTTTGTGCATCAATGAAAAATAGAGAAATTGTTTGTTTTCTACAACCTTTTCAGATATATAATCGCACATTTCTTCAAATGCAATTTTATAAAATCGACGGGAGACGTGCCAATCATCTTCTTTCACCTTGAACTGCTTATTATTTTTGATATTCTCTGTGAATAATTGTCGACTTGCAACGAGCGTGGTACCCAAATGTGGTCATAGCACGACACATTGCGATCCTACGTTCAATTTCTACGTCACCTTAAACTTCTGCTGATTCATATACGTCGTCCAAAATATGTTGGTCCGAACTTTCCAAAAGTGGAAGTGTTTTTCTGTTTACCATGACCCTTGGTTTTCCGCAAATGAAACAAACGTTGGTTAGAGATGAACTAGTTTCATTGGTCTGTAAAATCTTTGAAGTTGATGGACCTTCATCGGAGCAGCTCTGTTGGATTTCAACCACATCGTAACGGTAAATGAAAATTCGGAAAAATCTATTTTACTGGAAATCAACTGCATTTAATTGGAAATAATCCATATTGAAAATTCCCTTAAATTTACGAAGTAGAAAGTCAATATGGATCTACCATATTCACTCGAACCCCGATTGTTGTCCAAGTTTGAGTTTTGCACTGACAGAAATAAGATTCGGCCAAAACTTTGACTTTAAGTAAAAGAATAGTTTTTTCATCTCACTCAAACATTATACTCAAAATTACAAATAACTCCTAAACATTTATTTCAAATTACTTTGCAAAAGATTTACTCAATATTAGTCAATGAAAATAAAACTATGAAGTTAAAGTTAACAATCAGTGACTTTTACCAACAATTCGTAGCATATTTTAACTAATTTTCAGTAGAGTTAAGTGAAAAAAATTAGTAAATGTTTAAGTTAAGCTGTCCATTCAATTAAGCTACTGTGACTAATAATTTTTCTCGTTGTATGTGATAAGAATCGAAGTTATCTATAAATCTCTGAAAAAATCTCCAGGGTTCGAAAGTGTAATATTCTTTCGAATATTGTAAGGTATTTTTAACATTATCAAGTTCACAAATTTCCGATATGGTAAACATATCAAAAATTCCATGCGGATTTTTTTTTATATAGATCAATTGTATTATTGCAATATGCTATGTATGTAACTCACTCTTATAGTAATGCAACCGAAACGTCCCCTTAAATTTCAGACTCCTCAACTCGATTTTTTGCTCTCTCGTTCACTTCTTCCGTTTCTCTGGTTTATACAATATAATTAATGTTCCACAGCTTGGGAAGAAGTAGGTCACTATACTTTAACCGATGCCTTTTTCGACATATCAGAATTTCTTCACACTTTTCCAAGGTCTGAGCCGTGAACAAAATTACATTTGCATCTTGTTTCCCGCAAAAAATGCACAATTTCCCGATTTCGCTAATATCGGAATAAGGGAAACGAGAAACACGAACGTCTGAAAAGCGCAGCGCATACCGCAGCGCATACCTTGAAATGATTTTCTTATGCCCTTGAGAAAATCACATTCAATTTTCAGCCCCTATACGAAAAGTACAAAAATCTAAAATTTTTTTCGCAAATTTTAATTGGCAGGCAGGACTTAGCAAACGATTTCACGTGCCAGGAACTCGGAGTCATATTTGGCAGAGTTGAAAGTATATTTGTGAAAGTTTTCCGCCCCTATAAGAATGGTGCATAAAGTCTTGCAAAAATTTCCCGTGAAAAATTATTTAATAAGAAACGCAAACGCTTCGAGCTGCCAGGCACGCATCTTTAAATAGGACCATGTTGGTACTATATTATATAATTTTTCCAGCCACTATAAAACGGGAGCATCTTTTTGTCACACTGGCTCTTGGACTATAACGGATTGGTGCTCGTTTCACCAATCAAAAAACAAAACAACAAAGAAACTCACCACCTTTTTGCATCGCAACATTTTTCCTAGTTTTGTATAGTTTTGCTAAAAAGTTAGATGCTCTTATTTCAATTGGTATTCTTCACGATTAGAACAAACCCTATCCGTCTCACAGGAAAATAGTTGAGAGCTGATTTTTAGTTCCCTTTGAGCTGACCAATTTCAGTCTCTTATATTTTCCCGTTTCTAAAAAAATTTCTACTCACGAAATTCTTGTCCTTGTTTTGGACCATCAAATTTTGTACCACAGAAAATTCGAATCGAATAAGTCTTCTAATATGAAATTCATCCAATGTACATACGGTCATCGCCCTCGAATCTTTTTTTCGGAATCAGGAAGTCTCCAAACGTCTAGATTTCATAAAATCTTAGGAAGTCGAATTTCAAACTAAACCAAAACCTTCCCAAAGAGATGGCAATGTTAATGTCTTGAAGGTTTTGATTAGTAGGAACTCGAATAGATATGGAAGAATCTGGTTTACCAAATCTTCGCCCCTCCACTTGGTGGTAAATAGAAATGATCTATAAAAGCGAGTGCCACGTATCCGATTCCGAATCTTTGCAACATATGGAAATTGCCGGTTAATACAATATGTTAGTTTATTTACGTGAGGGATTATTTGTGTAACAATTTACCAACAATATTTAATTTGCAATGTTCTAAGGTGGCACTCATCTCTCACACATTCTTCAATTCTTTCAATTTCGTCCAAAATGAAATAATATCACCTTGAGATGGTTTGATTATGCTTCACAGTCTATACACTTAACGTTGATATTAATAATCAATTTCACTGACAAATAAACGATACATCATTTATTATCTACAGCTCCTGGAAATTAAATTTCATTGAAATTTATTATTTAGGATTTGCATTGGAATTTTCATCCATCAATAATTTTGTTGAGGGACGCGTTAGCGGATTCCAATCTTGTTACATATGGAAATGGAAAACGACAATTATCTCAATGTTTTATTTGATGTATTTTTGGAGATATATGTTTGAAGATATATGCATGGGTATTTTCTCAACAATATTTGATTGGAAATGTTGAGGTGGCACTTGGCTTCTACACATTATTTATTTCTTACATTTTGGTCGAAATTTAGTGACAGGTTATTGGATTCGAATCTTGTAACGTATGGAAATTAAAAAATGACGACTATCAAAATATTACAGTTTATACATATGGGACATTCTTTTACAAATCGAACAGAGAGTTGACCGACCCATTTTTGATTGAGCCAAAACTTTTTTTACGGGTTCTTTATCGAAAAAGAGGAGATATGTATTTGAGGTTTTTTTTGCAATTGTTTGAGAAATAGGAAGGGTTGAAAAATTGAGAATTTTAGTGAAGACTATTGTTTGAAAAAGCATAACTCCTGTTCTATTGAGGCTAGAAACATTTTCTTTTTTCCGTTTGAAAGCTAAAAGAACGAGCTTTAATAAAAGAACCGTTTTAAAAATATTTTCAACAAATTGTAATTTTTAATAACAATTGAAATTTTAAAATCGATTTTTAACTAGTTTGACCCCCATAAATTAGGTTCTTAGTACTTTTATCGTATTCTACGTCAAATTTCTGATCGAAAACGATTTATTTAAAAAAGGCGATCTTATTACTACTATAGGAAAAAATTTAATGTATCTAGTGGTATCGAGCGCGGTACCTTACACCGGCGCACGTATCACATTGCACGGCCGATTTTCTTCTTTGATATCGTTTTTCTCTTAAATATGAATGAATATAATATATTTTCAGTAAAATGATCTTATTTCTTAGACAAGATAACTTTATTACAAATTCAAGAAATAAATAAATGATAAGAAGGAAAAGAAAATCATCATTATTGAAAATGTACATTGCTTCATTAGAATTTTGGTAGGTTGATTTAGTGAATAAGTACCTCTTTCAGTTTTATGTTATACAGTATTAACATTTCCCGAATTTTAACATTTCTGATTTACAAATTTTTACAATATTTTTCTTTTTATGCAAGGAAAATTTCTTTGCTTCCAATTCTTGAAGAGAAACTGAAATCATACAATGATATTTTAATGTCCCCTTTATCGTTACAGCTTTTTGGGAGCGTTGTTGAAAATGTAGATTACTTCATTAGGATTATTAGGATTATTATATAGATTTCTTAATCAAGAGAGACGAGTTTGTTAGAATACAGTTGGAATATCAAACTGGCAGTCTATCCATGGAGACGAATTTATAAAATGATAAATTTTTAGAAAAAGAGACGAATTTTCTAGAAGGTAGTTAAACTCTCAACCTAGAAAGGTATATCCTAAACAAAAAAGTAAATTTTCAATCTCGAAATTTAAATTCTCTACCAGAAGAGATGAACATTTCGAATCCAGAAGGACAACTCAAATTCAAAATCATGAAATATTTACAAAACAGTATTGAATGATTACCAAAACAGGCAATTACAAAAAAAGCTAATCCAATCGAAATGGACAAATCGTCTATCCAAGAAGACAAATCTTGAAAATAATAAATTTTTTTCAAGAAAAAAGTTGACTTTGCTGGAAGTCTATTAAAGCTTCTAGAGGGTTGTTGGATTTTCAACCTGTAGAGTTGAATCCTCAACGAAAAAGTCAGTTTTTAACGCTGAAATATAAATTTTCTACCAGGAAAGATGAATATTTCCAATCCAATATTTTCTGGTACAAAATTTATATTTCGACGTTATAAACTAACTTTTTCGTTCAGGATTTAACTGAACAGGTTAAAAATCCAACCATCCTCTAAAAGCTTTCATTACCTCCTACCACATTCGTCTTTTTCTTGAAAAAAATTTATTGTTTTCAAAATGCGTCTTCTTGAATAGACGATTTGTCCATTTGGATTGGATCGGTTTTTTTGTCATTGCCTGTATTATTAATCATTCAATACTGTTTTGTAAATATTTCATGATTTTGAATTTGAGTTGTCCTTCTGGATTGGAAATGTTCATCTCTTCTGGTAGAAAATTCAAATTTCAAGATTGAAAATTTACTTTTTTGTTCAGGATTTACCTTTCTGAGTTGAGAATTGAACTACCTTCTAGAAACTTCAACTACCTTCTAGAAAATTCGCCTCTTTTCTTCAAAAAATGTATTATTTTATAAATTCGTCTTCATTGATAGACTTTAAGTTTGATATTCCAACTGTATTCTAACAAACTCGTCTCTCTTGATTAAGAAATCTATATAATAATTCTAATAATCCTAATAAAGTAATCTACATTTTCAATTATGATGTTTTTCTTTTCCTTCTTATTATTTATTTATTTCTTGAATTTCCATGAAAGTTATCTTGTCTGAGAAATAAGATCATTTAATTGAAAATATATTATAATCATTCATATTTAAGAGAAAAACGATATCAAAGAAGATCGGCCGTGCAATGTGATACTTGCGCCGGTGTGAGATACCACGCTCGACACTTATAGATACAATAAATTTTTTCCTATAGTAGTAATAAAATCGCCATTTTTAAATAAATCGTTTTCGATCAGAAATTTGACGTAGAATACGATAAAAGTACTAAGAACCTAATTTATGGGGGTCAAACTAGTTAAAAATCGATTTTAAAATTTCAATTGTTATTAAAAATTTCAATTTGTTGAAAATATTTTTAAAATAGTTCTTTTATTAAAGCTCGTTCTTTTAGCTTTCAAACAGAAAAAATAAAATGTTTCTAGCCTCAACAGAACAGGAGTTATGCTTTTTCAAACAATAGTCTTCAATAAAATTCTCAATTTTTCAACCCTTCCTATTTCTCAAACAATTGCAAAAAAAACCTCATTTACGTATCTTCTCTTTTTCGATAAAGAACCCGTAAAAGAAGTTTAAGCTCAATCAAAAATAGGTCGGTCAACTTTCGTCCAAATTTGTACGATTTGTAAAAGAATGTCCCATATGTAAAAATGCATACACAACCATTTCTCATCAATTTAAAGTTTAAAAATTTTAGGTCGCACTCCATTCTTACACAATTTTTAATTTTCACATTTTGGTCAAAAAAAGAAAAATAGTCCCTTTGGAAGGTCTGATACATCCTTCCCATTTAATTTTAATATAAATTATCAATATTTCTGCCAAGTCTACGATATAAATTTGATTCTTGGAAACTCGCATGTACAATTTTTGTTTCATCAATAATTTCTTCTAGCGACATGCCATCAGATCCGAATTTCTGAACACACAAAATTTGAATAAAGAGAAATAAAAAAAAACAAAAATTTTGAAACCTCCTGGTTTAGATGTTCAACAGAACTCATTCAGAATAATATCAAAAAATTTGAAATAATAATACGTTCAACTCAAAAACTCTAACGACGCATTTTCTTGGAAAATCATGATAAAAAGTTTCCAAACTTCATTTCCATTCTGAAAATGCATTGTTAGAATTTTTGAGTTTTACGCATTATTATGCCCTGAATCAGAAAAAATGGTTTTTACAAAGGTGTCTGTCTGTCTGTAGTCTGTAATCTGTGTACTCGATAACTTTCGAAAGAACGATCGGATTGTATTGCCCTTTGTCACACATTTTGAGGGACGAAAAAGACAGGTCAGGTTCGTTAACCAGCTATTTTGGATGAAAAATCAAGAAGGGGGAACATTTTGAGCATTTTTTTGGACTTTTTTTCAGGACTTGAAAATTGTAAGTACGGTTCCTTAAAGGAAGTAAAAAGGGAAACAATTTATCCTCATGCTTTTTTTTTGATAAAAACAAAATTGTCAGAGTTGTGGCATTTTCCAACTTCAAAAATATAAAAAAATGAGAATTTTCAGCCAAATAACGCAAGATTGAAAGAAAGTCAGGAAGAAAAAACGTTCTTTCTCTGGAGCCCTACAAGATTGTGGATACGACTTTTTGAATTTTCTCAAAAAATCAAAAATTCAATTTTTGGTCGCACAAAAAATAATGCAAAATAATGTGTAAACTCGATAACTTTCGAAAGGATGATCATATTCATAAATATCAAAAATAAAAGAGGGTGAGCATTTAAAAAATTTTGTTGGACTTTTTTTCTAAGACACAAAAATTGTAAGTACGGTTTCTTGTAGTAGGTAAAAAGTGGAACAATATATCCTGATGACTTTTTTTGATAAAAACCAAAATGGTCGGAGTTGTGAGAATTTTCACGAAAACAACGCAAGATTATAAAAAAAAGTTTGAAGAAAAAAAATGGTAATTTTTGGAAGCCCTCCAGGAAGATCTTTACAACTTTTCGAGTTTTCTCAAAAATCGAGAATTCAAATTTTGGTCGCACAAAAAATAGTGAAAGACAGAAAGATTCGTTTTTAGGTCGAACTATGTAAGGTAAGGGAAATGTGAATGAACTAAAATTGTGCACCAAAAAAAGATCTACAAATTTGGTAGAAATAACATCTAAACCGGGATTTTCGCATGTACTTTTTTTCTTATGGTTTGGTCGAGAACGAAATAAAAGCACCTTAAGATGCTTCAATATGCTTTTTACGTTCAATATCATTATAAATAATCAATTTTACTGACAAATCTACGATATAAGATTTGATAATAAAAATTTCCATTCACAATTTTTGAAAATAAATATTTACTTCCGAAGACACAAGGTTATATTCAAATTTCGTAACATATAGAAATTGGAACATGACAATTAATAAAATATTTTAGTCCATTTATAATAAAATCTGAAATTTTTCAAGGCAGCACTCGATTCTAAACTCACACTTCTAAATCCAGGATATGAAATCCATCATCGTAATCTACATTTTAAAAAAATCAACATTTACGTTGCCAGATGCAAATTTTGTGACAAACAGGAATAAAAAATACTTTCAGCACAATATTTTAGTATACTTATTTGCAGCAATGCATATATTGCAATTCCTCTAAAACATTTGATCAAAATATGCTAAGGTGGTACTCGATTTTTACAAATTTTCTCTTACCCAAATGTGGGTTCAAAAGTAAATCATGGCATCCTAAGATTGTTGAATATGCTGTCTGGAAATAAGTAACCTGATTTGGATCTTTTAACGTATAGAAAGAAAGAATGAATATGAACGCAGTTTTCCAGTCTATTCACGTGTGAGAATATATAACACGTCTTAACAAAATCTGATATTGGATAAAGGATTTCACGTCAGACCTGTAGGTAGCGAAAGTAAAACTGTGTAGGAGAGCAAGAAAATTGTTTGTTGCACTATTTGTATAAGTGCTGTGGAATTTTTTGCGGTTGGAGTTTGTTTTTTTCAGGACTTATTTCACATAAAACTTTTCCGCGAAACATAAGAAATCTAAATGAATCGTTATATAAAATTTATCAAATTCTGCATATCAATCCTTCCAGATTTTTAGAACTTTCGGAAAAACTTTATTGTTAGCAAATCATTAGAAAACCAATATCTCGGGAACTAACAAATATTCTTAGAGAAAAAAAAAAGAAATCATTTTTGAATTGTTCATCATGAAAAAATTAATAGTTCCTTCCGGTTCTGCTCAGAGAAATTACATGCAATGCATCTGTTTCATAGTTTTCTTATGGAACAAAAAGGTAAGAAACATGTGCCCTGAGGATATCCAGCCTTATTTTGGGGAAATTTATGTTAACTGCGAGGAAACCATTCCAAGATTCCGGTTCATGTGTCTTCAATGTGATATTCAATCACAAACCCTCTGCCCCTGTTTTTATTCACTCACTAATAGTTGTTTTTCTAGTGAACGAAAAGTTAATCAATCTTCTATTTACAGTAGACGTTGCATGGGCGGCTGGTACTGGTACTGTTCCTGTTGAATCAACTAGTAGTGGACAGGGTGGAGCAAGAACTCATCCTCTTGCAATTCCCATTGGAAGCGATATTCGTTTACAAAAATTGAATGCTGCTGATGAACCTATTGTTGGTTTTGGATTCAGAGTATGGAACCGTTACTATAAAACTCGATAATCACGATTTTTACTATGCAAGTCTTAATCCCAATGATGGATATAAAGGATATATGTTCAATCAGCATAATGAAGGTGATCGATACAAATGTACAATAACAAGACCTAAACCTCTGAAAGATTTGGAAGCAACTCTTGCTGCGCCTATCACTGCACCAGGTGAACAGAGAAAACTCTTCCCTACTTCCTCGCACGTTTTCTTCGTGGGAGAAGAAAAAACCGATCATTTAGTTATTCGGGGAGATTTACATTTGTCAACAAATGATCAGTAGTTGGAATGTTCGCTCTACAAATATATTGGATGACTCAATGTGTCCCCTGGCTGCTTACATTTTCCTTGCACCTCTCCACTATCCCTTTACACACCCTACCACTACCTTGAAGGTAGAGACGACCTGCAGGTCA
>WSXT02040327.1:0-13364 GCA_011762715.2 Neuroterus valhalla | reverse complement strand
CTCAAACTTCTGGCAACAGGAAAGTGCTCATTTTTAGTTCCACTAGTTTGATCTCCTTATGTCTATTCTCCATGCTTCAACTCTTTAGTCTGTATCAGTCTGTATCCTGCACACTGCAGTCTTATCATTTCTGTTACATCCATCACTGATTAGACCGCCGGGCCTCTGATTAAACATTTGATTGAATTTAAATTTTCCTATAGAAAATACTAAGAAATTCCAGATACAATGTCGGGCAGCTTCAAAAATGTAACCCATTGTATTTTTGACATGGATGGACTTCTCCTTGGTAAGACAAACTTCAAATTTAACACTTTAAGAATTTGGTTTTTTAGCTCTTTCTCAAGGATGCCCTGAAGGTGATGCATATAATAAATTATCAATTTCGCTTTGAATTTTGCTACTATTTATTACTCTTACTATCATGGGTTACTCATATGCATACGTACTGTATGTTCTGTAGATATATTATATATGGTATATCCTGAACCTAATTCATATATTATTAGACATATAGATTGAATATGTGAATCAAATTTCTATAGATACTTATTCTGCATGCGAACTAATCGTCACATTAAAAATAAGTTTCAGGTTAATCATTAGCAAAACACTCCCTAAATTTCTTAGAGTAGAATTTTACTCGACTTGGTCTTTATATATTCCTCATCTATTTGATCAGAAAAGTGCCAGTGAATGTTAGATCATAGCTATCAATTATAGTGCCTTAATTGTATTGCATCAAAAGAGTCTGTTATTTTTATTCTGAGAGTCATAGTGGCTTATAAAGAGTTGTAAGCACATAAGAAAATTATTACCTCACCTCTCTCTTAATTGGATTATCATTACTCATGAAACAATAACTTCTTGTTGTTTTCATATACATTGGCATATTGTTGTTAAATGTATGATAATGTGTATGATTGATTTCAAAGTATTAAATCCTGTGTTAACATGTGTTTATGAGGGCTCAAGCATATTAAAATCATTTTTCGAAAGAAATTTTTTGCGTGAGAACTTTATTACGCTTTTTCAGTTTGAAGAAAACAATTAAAATAGTATCTTATCTTTGAAATTGATTTTCTAATGAAAGCTATCATCATTTCGATTTCAGCTGATCTAAGGTTACGAAAAATTGATGTGCTTTAAGTTCTGAACGTTCAAATGGACTGAATTTTTTGCTTAAATCTTTGTAAACTAGAAACAATGCCTAAATAATTAATAATTCATTTTTATTACATACATAGATAAAAGGTTATCTTACTCATGCGCGGCCTTGCTCATTTAAAAAAAAACGATTTGTTGTAAGTGGTATGGTATTACGTTGAGGATATTAAGTTTTAACAAAAGATGGAATAATTGGTTCTTACTTATCATTCATTATGCAATTTCTTGAGTGTTTATAGTTGCTCCTAAGATACTTTTTAGTAAGTTTCGACCCTGTTGAGGACCTATACAAGTGTCAAAACCTTGAAAGATTGGCATCTCAATTTGTGATTTTCATCTCTTCTGTACTGGTTGGTCCTAAATATAGTTAACAAATCCAAACAATCACTTAATACGTTTTTCATAAATTGAGGAAAAAATATTGTAACTTTGAAAGCCTAACATGAATTTGTCTGCATATTGCCAGTATTTTATTCAATAATAAGAATTATAACTCGGTAATAGGGTGCTACATAATAATAATAAGAATTTTCAAGAAAATACGTTACAGATATAGAAAAAAAATTCATCTTTGCCAGAACCACTAATTTGCTTTTGCCAACGTAGAATTTTAGAATATTTCTAACTTGTATAATTAGACTCTTAACAAAGAGACATTGCACACAGATACAGAGAGGCTGTACACTGAAGCATTTAATCGTATCACTAATCCACATGGAAAAACATTCACGTGGGAACATAAGGCCCGAACAATGGGTTTCCAAACCAGTGAAGTCTCAAAATGGGTTGTTGAGAATTTGGAACTGCCGTTAACCCAAAAGGAGTTTGAAGGACAGCTTCTTGTACTATACGAAGAACTATTCCCTCAGGCTAAATTTTTACCAGGTGATTTTTGCTTTGGATTCTGATAAATAACTCCAAGTTTTTCTTTTACACTGTGCAGATTCAGAAAGGGTTTACAAGAAAATATATGAAACTATTGTGTCCGAACATGGATGTTCTTATGGAGGTGAATTGGCCTATCAAGTTCTCGGAAGACCGGAAGTCGTAGGCGCTGAACTTATAATAAATCATTACAAGTTACCTTTGACTATAGTTCAGTTTCAAGAAATTTATCATCGGTTGCAGCGAGAACTTTTTATTGAAGTTGATATGATGCCAGGTTAACCAAAAATTTCGTGTTTATATGAAATTGTGGCTTGTTAGTTTTCGTCTAGAGTTTAGAGCCATTGATTATATAATATCATTCATGTTGAATGGAGAATTCTCTGTAAAGTATTGACAATTTTATGTGTTCACTTTCAAAAATTTTCTCTTATTGTCTTTCAAAGATTGTCGTAAGAGAAGCAATAAAGCCAATTCAACGCTAGATAAACAGAAATTGTTCATTAAATTTTATAAGACTTCCAGAACACAAAATTTATGTACTCATCTCTGTTGGATCTAACTTGATAAAAAAGCACTTTGTATTCTCTGTCTGTAGAAGCGCAGTCAAACAATATTCATTGGTCATTTGCACTGTAGTTACGTCATAATTATACACTGCTATTTGTTGTGCCTACACAAACAGTTATAGGTCAGGTTGAGGGTTGATTTCCAGGTTATGCAGAACAATTTATCAACAGTTTTTAAATCGTTTTTTTAATCCAGTTTAAACATTTACTAATCTTGCTTACAATAATGTAATGTAAAGTATTTTGGTATAAATCATACTTGTAGAATAATCATTGAAATGTATTTTGAATTAAAACTTAACCTGACTAAATTATCAATTATAATTTTTCTAATTCTCAGAACACCCATAATAGATTGCCCAAATCTGTTTTTTTTTTTGCAAAAGCTCAACTTTTAATATGTTGTTCAAAATAATGATTTAGATAACACATCATATTTATAATACTTGATGCTAAATACCGTAACTTTTTTGGGCATTCTGACACATAATAATGACGTATTTAAATGGTCCCAGGAAGTTAAATAAGTTTCAAAATATTCTTGATGAAAATGTCCTTGAATAGGTGCTGAGAAACTTTTGCGTCACTTGGTTGAAAACAACGTTCCAATCGCGCTGGCAACAAGTTCAAGCAAGGACAGTTTTGAACTTAAAACAAAAAAATTGATGGATGTTTTCAATTTGTTCCATCACAGAGTACTTGGCGGTTCTGATCCTGATGTAAAAAAGGGAAAACCTAGTCCAGATATATTTTTGGTAGCGGCGAATCGGTTTCCTGATAAGCCAGATCCTTCGAAGGTTCGTTTTCAATGAGCTTACAAATTTTTTAATAGATGAAAATAAATCAAATATTTACATTAGTTTATCTCTTCTTCAGTGCCTCGTCTTCGAAGACGCTCCAAACGGAGTGGAGGCAGCTCTTGCTGCTGGAATGCAAGTTGTTATGGTTCCAGATCCAAATCTTCCTAAAAGTTTCACAGGAAAAGCTACTAAAATATTGGGTAGTCTTGTGGATTTCAAGCCTGAAGAGTTTGGACTACCACCATTCAAAAACTAGAGCTCGTTAAACGAAATTAAAAGAGATATTTAGGAAAAACCGAATTAATATTGTCACTGGATTATATAAATAATATGATAAATATTCCTTTTATTTTGTAATAAATTTCCAAGTGTATTATTTTTTTAATTCTGAAAGGTCGGCGTATGTAAATAAATAAAACCTCATCTCTACTCAGAAAAGTGACAACGTAATTTGTTTCTTTCGTCGGATATTCAGTAACATTTAAAAAGTATCCCGAAAAAAATAAAAGTTTCAATAATAAGCTGAAGACAAAATGAATACATTAATTGGCGTGTTTAAAACAGTTTATTTCTTCTGTAACTTACATCGTGTTTTGTACATGCATTTATTGAACTAAATAAATTAAAATTGGTATTAGTAATTGTGATCAAAAATGTCACGGTGAGCTACTGGCAAGTTGCTTTATCTTTCCGAGAATATCTTCTGATTTCAGATTTGATAAAGGAACACATTTCTCTTTTCCATATTCTGAAAATAAATTACAACTATTATTAAAGCTCTTCATAAAGTTTGAATACACTACTTATTTATTATTTCCGGTCCCTTATTTAACAGAAGTTTAGAAAATACGTTACATAAAGTCCATCGGCTTTAAAACAATATACAATGCTCAATTGTTTTCATCTCATTAAAGAGAAAAATACAGAAAGAATTATTTCCAAGGGTATTGTTTACTTCCATCTGACGCTATGCATCAAATTCAAGTCATCAATATATAAAGAAAATAATTTGATATAAATTCATTGAAGCAAGTTTTGGAACTTTTTTATCTACAACTATAACCATTTTTTCAATGAAAATATCACTTACCATAACGAGCATAAAGCTTTGGTTCAATTGCTGAGCATTCTCTAATTAACACTGGAAACGAAGGATTGTTCCTCTTCAAAGATACATATTGTTGTTCAATGAATTCCCTAAAGAAGCACATAACCTATAGAATTATATCGAAAGGTGCAAAACCTGTCATTACTGTTTGAGAAGGAGGAAAATGACGAACAGTAGATCGCAAATATTTACTGTAATTCATGATAATCTTACCTTGCACCTTGACTCGATTTGGATGTCTGACAGAGGAGAATTCTTAATTCTTTTAAATGTGAACCTAATTTCACCGCGGCCATCTTGCTCAGTTGTCTTCTGCTGCTACAAGCACCACTCAGTTCATGTAAAAGCTTTTTTCATGCTCCACTTCTGACTCAAACAGATTTTAGATTCATTACTTCTTAGGTATAAAATGCAAATTTGAATAAGTTTTATTTTTATTCACGAAAATAAGACTTAAATTTCCAAATATTTTCAAACAAATTCTGGAAAAGGCTCCTTTCAAATTTCTGAAGTGGGAAAATTCAAAGTTTGATCTTTTCAAACAATCTGAATGTTTTCTAATGATACATATTTTTAAGTCAGACTACTTATTCACAAAATGACATTTTTGCTTGGCCTTTTTTGGCTAGATCAGCAAGCTGAATATAAAATGTTTTTTTGGCCCAAAATGAAGTGGCAAAATTGATATTTTTAAGAATGTAATTGAAAGGAAAACTAAACAATTGTTGATCAGTTGAAGAAAAGTACAATATTAGTTTGGTTACAAGTTAAGGATGGGTTTTCTACAATGTCCAAAAAGCATGTGAGTAATAAGATTAGAAATGTATTTAGTCACCAGTTAAATCTATCCTTGGAAAGAAAAAATGAGTATGGAATATATTCCAATCTAGTAAATCGGGCGGATCATTCGCCAAAATAGAAGAGAACTTGAAAACGAAAATACCTTAGAAAAGTTATGACACTGCCACCATTATTCAGTGTTTTCCATCTTACATGAAAGATCATTTAAATGATCGCATCAGTGTTTGCTGGTACCATCCCGGATTTTCACAAAGTCGGTATCCACCAGGACAGACAAGTATATATATTTTCTATTAGAGTATACCTAATATTTTTAAGATGATTCAATTAATTGTAGAACATGGATTCCTAATTGACACTTACATCAATGAAATTCAGAAAGCGAAGCGTGCACTTTAATTTGCCTTCTATTAGCGCAACGAATTTCTGAAACAAAATTGAATGTTCAATCAGTAGAAGAGTGTCCAGAATTTAATATTTTAATGGTAGAATCAATGATTGAAGGAAATAACACTCACGCCTGGATTTTGGGAAAAGGGCTTATTTCTCATCCGTATTTAAATACTGTTGAAGCTTTAGAATATGGGGGAGATAATTTGAGCACGCTCAAGGAATGGGTAGGTATTTATTAAAATTAAATCTCAACATCAATCGTACCTGTTCTCAACAAAATATGGGGAATTGTGCACTTTTTTCTCGAAAATAGGCAATGAATCTAGGTGATGTAAACAACTTTTATAAGTTAAATAAACATGAAGATCAACGCTTGTATTACTATTTTATTAGTTGAACCAACAATAGAACTTTCCTCTTCCATTCTTATCAGAGAAGATTTCAGATTTGTGTAAAATTACTTAAATTGGACCCCTCCCCCACCCCCCTTTCGTCAAATGTCAACGTTTTGAGACCCCCTGAACATAAAAAACATCACATTTTTCTGTGTGTAATTCTCATAAACGTCACTATATACGGCCAATAATACCAAATTCGAAAAGGAAGAACCTTTTTTATTACAACTTCATCCAGACAAAAATGTATTTTTTTGTTCTGGATTGAATCGTATTATAAATAAGGCTTTTCTTTTTCGTATCACTATATGTTTATTTCCTGGACGCAAAACCTGAGAATTACTCTACATCCCAAAAAATTATCATAGCACAAATCCCCAATTCTTTGTGGAATAAGCGGAAACGAAACGACAAGTAGTTTTCTGGTTGGATATTGGGTGTTATTCGGTATACGCAGACCATAATTTTCAATGAAATATGTAATTGCACAAAAACCAAATAAAGTTATTTGTAATCAAATATTGGATTTGAAAGGATATTCATCAATTTTCCAAGAAGTTAGATCAATTTTTCGAGCCGTGTTGTTTTTGCAGGTCTGCAGGTGTTTATAACTTATTATCAAAACTAATAAGTATCATGGTTATAATGGTCAATTTCCAAGTTTTGTTCGCAGAAGATTCTAAGAAAAAATGCAAATCCAGTTGAAAAGCAATAGTGCGCAATATAGTTTTGATTATTTCCTTGCCTCAATTATTACTTAGAATTTCAAGATTCAATAGTTTTTCAAACGTGTACAAGCTTGCTCCAATGAACAAATCATGAATAAAAACAAATCGTCGAATGTTGATAAAATTCTTTTTTTTTTTGCGTTTTCTTTGAAAAGCAAAATATTTCATCAGTGACCGATTCTGCGACATCAGCGCGAAACGCTCGGTCTCTTGTTTTTAATGGATTCGGTTACACAAAGTTTTTAAAGTTGAAATTACAAATAAAATGTTTCTGTTCTCAATTCGGAAAAGGTGACCAATTTCTAAGGCAGGCGAAGAAAAAAATTGGTGAGAGAGGTTGAATGCTTGACAGCATGCAATGAGTGTTGCATTTATAATGGAATTGAGTTGAAGAAAGTATCCTTTGAATCATTGGTTACTTTCCGTTCACTTTACAGAAATTTCGAGTTTTTTATGAGAAAATCGAGAAAGGCTTGTGCAAGAACATCGAATCATTTTTGAAAGTTTGGTACTTGCGCCCCCAGTCTGAAAACTTGTTTATGCTTCTTATTACTTGTGGTCGTACGATTCTTTTCATCTTCCAAGGAAAAATAAAGAAGGTATTAATTGAGCGTACGGATTGCAGAACGAACTTAGCGCGTGGACTCAGCTAGTCTAGTAGGCAAGAGAGGAGATACCGTGTTGCTAGAGGCCGAGTTGATTGGACAACTAATTATAAAACTGATGTTCGTCCAATCAGCTCGGCCCGTAGCAACGCGTTATCCCCTCTCTTACCTGCTAGACTGGCTGAGTCCACGCGCCGAGGTCATTCTGAAATCCGTACGCTTAATTCATGTAAGGAGAAAATAAATATATTAAAATTGTTATTTATTTCATTTTCTCTCAAGGTTCTGTTGTTTGATTCTCATGCACACAACACTAGCAAAAACATGAGCTATGGATTGGTTGTTGCTCAGGTAAAAAATTGAAATTAATCAGAGTCCGAGTCGTAAAATATAACGAAAATTATCATTTTCAGACATCGATAGATAATTTGAAAGTGTTATGTGACTGGTACATCGATGCGGTTTTGCACAGTTGTTATAAAACACACGCCGACCAATACGAATTGGCTTTTATATATGAAAATGAAAATGCAACACGACATACTAGATCGTGCAACTGTTACAGATGGTGAATGAACAAATACGTATGATGGATCCTTTAAAAATTATATAGAAAATATATTCGATTTAGAAAGATTAAAAAACATACGCTCTGCTCACTAAAATTATTTATTTAATCCAACTAAATAGACCTTATCTTAGATTAATATAACGACGAATTTATTTACATTATTTACAACCATTCTATGGGCTTTTCAAACTCTGCGCATTTCAGCCAATGCTGGAGTAAGTTCTTCAAGAGAATAATATCAAAGTCTGTATGTCGATTCAAATTACGTTGTATACAGCATCTTGCAATAACGTGTTTTTGAAATTTCTAACAAACTTCTAATTTCCTTCAGCACTGTATAAATGTTACCTAGCATTAACAATTTTTGTTTATATCCTTCTGATTTACGTCTCACGCAAATGCATCTAAGAGGAAATTGAATTAAGACATCAAACGTCAACAAAAAAATTTGGTTACTTTCACATCTAGCAATTTCTAAGAATAGCGTGAATTACACGGTATAAATCTCTTTCTCCATACATCATCGGTATTGAAACCATTTCACAACAAATTCATATTTTACCTACAGAACAAAATGCTTCTTCATTTGCAAGTTCGTAGCGATGTGTATTATTGAAGTGTTAAAGCATCAGTAAAATAGAGAAGGAATGATCCTGAAATATCCCAGTTTCCTAACATAAATATTTCACGTTTGTTTTTACTTTATCACAAAAGGAGTTCTGATTCAATGTAAAATGTGAAGGAAATAATTAAATGTCGTTTGAACTTTCACATCAATAACGTTGAACGTTTCTGTATCTAATAGAAAGTAGAAGAACATGATAATTATTGAAACATACAAGCCTTAATCTGTATGATTACAGTTCCATCGGCTATGAAAAAATACTAGTTTATGGTAGACGAATATCACATTTGAAAAAATGCAAATTGCCTTGAACCCTGATTTCTTTCCATCTTTTTAAAACTTGACCTTCAATTAAACTGAAATTATTCTACTAGGAATTCGTACTGAGGTTATATTTTAACCAGACACGAAATAAAGTCAGTTCATATTCCAGATTCCAGTAATTATCTTTGTTGATCGTTGGTGGCGTTACAGTCGGCCTGTATCGTACTGTTTTTCCTACGCATATCAATATACCGCAGATAAATACTGAAGAAATTTGTTACATGTTACACCTCGAACTGCACCATGAAACATTTTACATCAATTTAGAGAGGTGTGTAATCCCTAGAGATGAAGAATTTCAACAATTAGGTAGAGCGTTAAACATTTCAAGCTAAAATGTTACTACTTTTTATCACAATCTTTTTCGTTAGTAACGTAAATAGACGAATATTAAAAATGTTTCCCTACTCTTTGTTAAATTCTAGTTCTGTTTTAGTTCTTTACATCTCTAGTAATCTCTGTACAAATTGACATTGGAATATATCAGAAATTGAAAAATAATTTATTTTACCCTTAAGAATACCGAAACGTCGTTATAAATAATAAAATCTGAAACTCTGAGAGCAAAAAATATCTCGCGTGGAGTTAAAAAAAAACTGATCATTTGCTTCGTGTACTCAACATACTTATATGGTACAAGTACGTCAGTTTTAAGTGTACAGGGCCTATCTTCATCAGTAGCTTTTTACAGTCCTCTAAAAATCACAATCTGTAAAACGCATCAACTGATTTTCTGCCATGCCTTCTACTTGGTTTATCTGATCCCCCAATCCATTTTAAAAATGTTATTCAATGACGTTTTGTACAATTTCAGTAGTTGAGCAACAATTTTATATTCTCAATGTTTGTACATACGAAAGAACCCCAAAGATATTGCTTTGCACACAGTGATATTGCGGAAACAAGTGAATATTGACTTACTTGCAAAAATGAATCTTTATATCAGAATCGTTTAAGGAATTTAGAGATTTAGCAGGGGTATGCCACGCCAGTCATTGTATCCTATAGACAGTTGGTTCCCAACTTGACTCAGCGGTCAAAATGTGAAACTGAGGCGCTGAATGCATTTCGGCAAATATTGTTTAAATTTTGCCAAATGATTCGAAAAAATGAGCGTAACCAAAATGGAAGTATCAACACCTGATGGCAAAAGATAACCTTTGAAATGTCTTTTCGTGTGATCCGTTTAACGTAACAGTTATTGGAAATGTTCTACAATTCTTCTCTTTTGTTTCCTAAGTTCACTTCGTTGAACGTTGAAATTTTACTAGTAAAGTTGTATTTGACAAGTTAGATATAAATAATCATGGTGTTAACATAAACATGAAAATAACAAGAAGAAACAGATATTGCTATAATTTATGAGACTTTTTTTCACTTTGCTCATGCGATGAGAAATTAATTAATTTATCATTGCAAAAGCAAATGTTTGTATTGCTTCAACATTTCAGAACTGTGAATTTACTTCTAAAGATCAATGAAATTCTGACATTCCATTTAAATTCAAACAAGATAGTTGGGGGAAAGGCGTTCAGCGCCAGAGTTTTCGATTTTCCCCGCTGAGTCAAATTGGGAATTATAATCGTAATAATCGTGGCATGCCCCTGAGATTTAGGAAATTGAAAATTGAGAAAAAACCAAAATCAAATAAGAAATTTTTTACTCTTGATTTTTTACTTGTGATAGATCGAATCGATCTGACAAAATATATGAATAAGACCTTTCTTCTTTTAAATTGAGTTAAATCCATATGAGAGTGGATTTAAAAAATTGAAAATAAAATAACGTACGTATTTATGAATCTTTAGAGCTTGAGTAAAGTGCATGCTGTGTACAAATCAACATTGACAATGGGAAGAACAATACCAAGAGATTAGAGATAGCGCGCCGTAGTACCTAAATAAATTAAGGTTTCGAACTGAATTTTGAAGACCTGGTTAATAAAAAAGCGTTAAAGGGTCTGAGGAACTCGTGGTTGTGCCCACTCCACAAAATCATCAATTAACACTGGCCAGGCTCCTTCTTCATCGTAGTTAGTCATGCTTGCGTTTATCATCAGTGCGAAATCCAATAACAAATTCCAAGTGTCCTTTGGAATAGACCTTTTATGGTGTTCCTGTGAAATTGTGCAAGTAATCATGAAAGTAGTAAAGCCAACTTCTTCCATTAAAAGTGAAGAGAATCTTCAATGCGTAAAAATATCCAAGTTACCTGTAAAAACTGGCACCACAAAGGGAGAAACTTGAATTTATCATCGAGTACAATATTCCAATAGGCAATTGCCATGTCAAGATCCAATCCCTTTTGGCCGGGATTTTTGGCGTAATTAAATGTAAAATGATAAAAGTCTTTGAACTTTAGAGGATCACGAATTTCACTTTCTAAACTACTTAGACGCACTTTGAGTTTATCGACGCTGTCTACGCTATAAGATCAAAATTACAGTGAATTACAAAAAATTACACCTAAACATAAAATATAATTGTTCTCGAGTTTCAAGTGTCTTCATTCCTTACCCTAAATCCATCATGCCATTCATGAATTCATCTTTGGTAAACTCACACTGCGTTTCTGCTCTAAATTTCCAAGCGATAATCAAAACTAATTTACTTTCAGGACTCAGTCCTAGATCGTCCAGGAATTTCATGATCCCGTCTGCAGTTATTTTGTCAGATTCTGTGGAATCTACAAAAAAAAAAGAATGTTCTTGTAATTAATTTATATACTTGTCTTTATAAGTAAGACATCGTGTTTAAAAAATGCATCTTTTTAATACTTTCTGATTATTACCTTGGTACCTATTGAATAATATTTCGAGCTTTTTTTTGTCTACCGAATTCTTGGGCTCTTTATAATATGCCTCAGGGTTCTGGAAGTAGTTGTCGCTGGCCAAGTCTAGTTTCCAGTCATTTTGGGTTAAGCAATAAATTGCTGTTTGCTCTCCAGTTTGTGTGAAGTTTATGAACTTTTTGACTTTATCCCTCTGGGAAAATTTTAGTTTATGCTGAAACAAGGATTTTAAGATGCAATAGAATTAATCTTCACAAGTGGTAATATTCATGCAGCTGAACGTTCACTAGAAGAAAGAAATAATGTAAATGTAAACATTTAAGTATAGAAGAGAAATCGTAAAACGATTGCACAATACAATATCGAATTTCATTACTTCAGGTACGAATAAATGTAGTGAATGACTCAAAATCGATTCTGATCCCCGCGAGATTCACAAAGATGACTCATAAATAAGCAAAGAATCACATTTAGAATGTCTCAAAAAATTCCGTTAACCATAGCATAATACAAAGTATACACAAATTCAATATGTAAATATTTTTTTTCAAACCACAAAGTCGATAACCAAAAAACTATCAAAGAAGTTTTTTCTTATTCTGAAGAAGCAATAAATGTGAGAATTAAAACGTGATTTTTTTAAACCTAAAATTGTAAAAACAGGCTTGTAAAATGCCTTGCATGCGGTGGCATATATGTGTAAAATCATTGTACAACGGGCAGAAATAGGTTATCACTCCGAAAGGAAGATGAAAATAACATAAGGAAACATAAGTGCAAGCAAAACTTAATTTGATTGAAAGTAAGTAAGTAAGTATTGTAGAGTGTGGTAAGAGTTATGAAATTATGAGGAAGCTTACCATTTTCAAAAGTTTAGGCCCCCGAAAGCCAAAATATTATTTTTCTTTACGCCAGCCTTGACATGGACATCATACGCATGCGCATGCGAAATCATTGGAACGATTGGAACCGCAGTCACTCAGACCGCAGTTGCAGACGCTGCAGACTGGTTTACCTACAACGTCTACAACCTACCTTACCTACAACTGATGTTTTTAAAGCTGATCACGACACCACAGCCGAAAACAAAGATATTATTATAGGAATATCTTTGTTATAGGTACTGTCTGACTGTCCTCTGATAGCCGTGGTGTGGCGCAGTTTCGCGCTGCACTAATTTCAAACATTGCCTCGATTCATTGGGAGTAGTGCCTCGAATTTGAATTATACAAAAGTGGATTGCGAATTTTGTGGAGACGAATTTACGTTCAAAGACAGTCTCAGGAGACATTTGGAGAAAGTGCATGGTCTAGGATGTGGGACAAACGTGACAAAAAAAAAATCTGCCCACTGCGCGGGCACATTCTTATCGGGCGCGGCTCGCTTCGCTCGCAAGTTTGGTTTAAGGTGCTTCATCAAGGATAGGCTTTCGCTGAGGGGAAAATTTTCTTACACTCATGATGGATTGTTAGTTGTAATATTTTTCCCACCTCATCTTATGACGCTAATAAAGCCTTTGTGATACGGCTTTTTTCCTAATATTGCGGTGTTATTTGTTTTTGTGTCAATTTAAAATCAAGTAATTTTTGCGCCTGAAAAATCG
>WSXT02040316.1:0-13364 GCA_011762715.2 Neuroterus valhalla | reverse complement strand
GAAATTTCTGGCACAATACATATCAGCTTAGCGCGGTTAAGATGTGCAGAAGGTGTACTTTCCTCACTCATTCCGAACCCCCTCTCCCTCAAATAATTGTCTGTATCCGCCCCTGTCAATATGAAATTCTCCTATTTCACCATTTTGATTCAGAATTGTACTATACTGATGCATCTGGCTCTCTCTCTCTGCGGAAGGAAATGTCGGAACATCTGCGACAACAATACAGATTACAAAATATAATATTTCAAACTTTATTGCAACCAGCTTAACGCGATTTACTGCTTTCATCTTAAGCTTGCTTTTGCTCCTTCTGTTGGGAATATATATCTCCGTTGAATATGATACACTGCGGATTGTAATGTTTCTCCTCTGAGATGATTCTTTATTGAATTACCCTAGAACATTTCTGTAATTTAACTCCTTGGCTTGAAAACCCCAATAAATGTTAATCCCCTCATCAAAGAGTGGAACAAGTTCCACGTAATTTCCTTTTTATCTGCAAGGAAAGCATCTTCAGCCTCCGAAACGTGCCCAAGTTACTTATTTCACGTTTGTATGCAAATAGAGAACATAAACTGTCTCGGGAATAATCTAGAATCTTACTTTCATCTCGCTTGTTATTCCAGGTTTTTAGTGAATTGAGGTATCATTGTAAGCAATGAATACACAGCTCTACAAAAAAATTTTTTTTTGTGTTGCCCTGGATATCTTTGCAAATTTTTATGTTTTCAAGTGCCCAAACTACGAATATATTCATGAAAGTAGTGGATGTGCTCTTGTTCTCATGATTTTTACATATCTTTTATTTTGAACAATTATCGGCTTGTTAGTAATCAAATTAATTTTCCCAGATATGATTAGGCTTCTACCATACTTATACCATTTCATATTAATTTATGGATGATAAAGCAATTTTAAAAAGCGTTGGAACAGTATGGAGATTGGTTTAATTACATTTGCAGGAATTTTCCGAAGCTTAGTATGGAAAAGTTAAGATGTGGAATTTTTGATGGTCCTCCAATACAGCGAAAGACACAAATTCTGTTAAATTTATGACTATTCCGGAAATCAAAGCTTGGAAAAGTTTTGTGTTTGTTGTAGAAAATTTCCTGAGTAACCATAAAGCACCAAATTATGAAGAAATTGTATAAAATAAGCTGACAAACTTTTAGACTCTAGGAGCGAATATGGGAATCAAGTTACACCATATCCACAATCATCTGGATGAATTTCCGGATAATTTGAGAAATTATAGTAAGGAACAGGAAGAGTGCATCCACCAGGATCTAAAAGTGATGGAAGAAAGGTTTCAGGGTGGATGGGATTGTCACATGATTGCAGATTACTGCTGGTCTATGAAAAGAGATTGTACCCCGAAAAATTGTAGAAGAAAAGCTCATAAAAGGTTTTTCATGGAAATGTAACATATGTTTTCGAGATTTCCCTCTCTATTTACTTTGATGTACCATAATTTCTCAAAACAAAACTGATAATATAAATAAATCTGTTATTTTGTTTCTTGTTTTCCGAATTTTTGTAATGTAAAATGGAAATAAAGATTTAAATGAAAACGAGAGCAAATCTAACTAAATCATTGATGTTTTCATGAATTGTGGGCATAAATGTGTGCAAAATCAATCTCATATCTTGGGCAACAAAACCACTGTAGACCAGCGTAATGAATTTAGATCTAATGGTCCTGAGAGTTCATAAATCTATCGAATAAAGGGATTGAAGACTATACCGTCATTTTTCCCGCTAAAACATTGATTATACTTTAAAAGTGCATTTTACTGTGATTTTGCAATAATTTCAGGCTTTTGAGCGCCATTATGGATTGGTTACCAATAAAAATCAAAGTATATTAAAGTACATTTTTGAAGTACAACTTTTGGGTTCCGCATCCTAACGGGTTAGAATGTTCTTGAGGGCCGAGAACATAGTTTAAAAAATTCCTTGAAAAAAAAATTGAAAATTTGCATTTTTTTTTGTTTATTGGTAAAAATAAATAATTTGTGCTCGTTTTTTGATGAATTTGACGATTCCATTTGAAAGATGAGATTTTCCAACATAAGAATATGTATCCCAATATTTTTTCCACACGGGCTATAATTGAAAGGCACGAGCCTGAAGTTGACGTTGAAATTTCCGACATTTGAGGGTTAAATTAGTTAGAACATCTGTTAGTAAAACAATGTTTACACAAGTATAGTTTATGTATAAATATATTTCATATTTATTTTTATTTATTTAAGTTTACGTACAATTGCTGAAAATGGCCAAAAACCACGTATTGCAACTCTAGTCATAAACAAATTGTTCCGCGAATCATTAAACGTTACGCGCTTCGTCACCGCAAATCCGCCTCGAAATCCGTAAATTTCACGAATTCGGTATAACAAATTTGTCATTGTAAAAAAAAGGATCACGAAGAAAAAAAATACTGCCAAAGAGCACATTTTTCACGAGTAATTTTAATATACGCTTTTCGGTCGATTTTTGACTTTAAATTGCGCATAACTCGAAAACGTAGCATTTTTCGAAAAAATACCACGAGTAAAAAAGTGTTCATTTCTATCAATTATACTTTAAAAAATGATCAGCGTATGAATTTTTTCGTAATGTTACAAGTTTTCAGTTAATAAAAAATTACTGACCATCGGGAAAAAAGGGATTATTGAAGTTCTTTTTTCCTAATAACATAATCAATCGTTCCTAATTGTTTTTTTCCTTGCATTTTGTAGTGGTCGGTCAAATTATTCTTTTGTGTAACTTTTTGGGGGTGCACCTCTCGCCTATATTATGAATGCGGCCGCTAATCATTTTTGCATTGTTTTTTTTTTCAATAAAGTATACTGAAGAATACAAACAACTCCGAAAATGTTAAAAACTTAATTTCGTCAAAACTCTTATTCCAGGTCCACATATTGGTTTATCTCCATTCTGATGAAAAGAAAAGTTCTTGGGCCTTCTGCTAAATTTTCCACTCACTTCTTATTAAGTGAAAACTTTATGAGTTGGCATCGAGTGTTATTGCTCCAGATGACAAGTACTCTTTTTTTGTTTGTTAGACCGTTATAAAGAGAGTAATTATTCGAATAACATGGAGCAATATCCTTAATTGGAATTATAAGGTTGGATTGTTTGAACTTTTTGCATTTTTGTGGATGCCAAAATGGGGGGAAAATGACATAAAATTTGCGTTATTTGAAAACATATCTATTTTATTGTATTAAAAATGCATAAAGACAATATAAATGAGACTATGCAAAGAAATATAAAACAATTGAAATATAAACTTCGTTCTTGATCTCCACATCACACATTTTTTTATTCAAATCTTTGTTACATAATTCTTATCTTTCCATTTCAAAAAAAGAATTCGTAAGTACATTATGTTGGCAGAGGTGTCCTAGCCATTTAACACGTTTTACATTGTGCCTTTTTATTTTTCCAATAAATTTGCCACTTCAACTCAAATATATCCGATTTTTCCATTTGTCGCTGAAAGAGTGAAGAACTGAATTCCGAATTTCATGAAATCTCTAAGGGACGTAAGCCAAAGAGGTTAGAGATTGACTCATTTTCGTCAAGGATCTATTTTTGGCGTTTGGAATTGAGATAACAAATCTCGTTTTATTTTCCTTAATATCGATTGTTGAGAATTTACACTACGTAAAGTCAATCTCGACATTCGATAATCTTTATGCAGATTTATAAAATTCACTTGAATATATCTTTCAATAATTGCGGCATATTCTAAAGCTTCTAAGTTTGCTTTAGAAAAAAAAATTCGGGTTGCAATTGTTTATTAAAAAAAGTTATTTAGAGTTTTAGTTCTTGCTATCCTAAGAGGGAAAAGTTACGATTCCTATCTTATCCTAATTATCAAGGCCTCCTTTGATTCTCAGAAGGATTCTCTACATTTCTATTTAGGTATTGTTGATTAAAATTTAAACTTGCATTGTTTATAAAAATTTCAATAATTATGATTTCATAGTTAACTTCTTCAATAATACCTAAATCCCTAATGTGTGAGATAACATTAATTTTTAGATCATTATTCTGAAAGCTTGTTCGAATCTAATTATCTCAGAGGCCGGCTCGAATTGAGGTTTTCAACATATGGGATAATAGATGAAGAATAAGTTTTCCTATGTTGAATTTTTTTTAAGCCGGTTGAAAATTTTGAGCCTATGCTCATGAAACCCTGGTTCGAAGTTGCATGTTGACTTTTCCTCGAACTGATTGTTTAAAGGAGAATTATTTCAACTTTTTTGTAACTACCAATCTATATTGATTCAAATTGAAATATACTCAATAACATAAAACAAAAAATGAAAGAAATCCTCTTTTTTACGAACACAGAGAATTATTAAGTTCGCTTGCGAGTTCCAACACTTTATTTCGCAGATAAATATTGCAATGTAAATAAAATTTCCTGTCATCCTGGAATTCTGAACGACGAGTAATTTTAGTCTTATTTATGTTCATCCCAAATTTTGAAACGATCAGCACTTTTTGAAAATTTGACTTGCATTCCGAAAAAATGTGACTGAAATATATTGGAATAAATAAATTTTCATTTCTGAAGCAGACAACTTGGAATTTGCTGTGACGTCAGGAGTTTTATACATTATAAAAGATTCAGAATTCATGTACGAATTTTTTATCAGTGAGAAAGATAGAAACGTATTATCTCTCCATTTGTATAAAAATCATGAGATAACGAAATTATATTGTACATTCAGTCTTCACCTTTTTTGAATTAAATAACGAAGTAAGTGGAAATGAAGGTCAAAATAAAAAGAAGCCATAATTCTTTTGGCTTCTTTCCAAGCAGAGCTAGAGAGTCGTTTTTCACAGTTTCGAAATAAAAATATTTAAATAATCCATTATTTAAATATTGGAAAGACCAGTAGACAAAAAACATTAACATCATGATAATATTATATATGCCTAGTAAAAACCGTAACATCGAAATTCAAATTCTTTTGAAACGTTTGGGTCACTGGTTTGGACCCTCATCTGCATCTGACAATTTAGTTATGGAAAAACTTGAATCTCAATGTGACAAAAATCTCCCTTTTTTAGTTGCATTCTCTTCCGTTATGTAGACATGGGCGTAGGCAGGATTTTTATTAGAGGGGGGCAAAATTTACAAAATGTAGTTAAATGGCAAATGATGCAATCATTCAGCGGGGGGGGGGGGGCTGCCCATCCCTACCCTACCCTGCGTACGCCCTTGAATGTAGATGACATAATCGCAGATGTCCATGAAGGTAAATTCCATGGCCGAATTCATTTTCAGTCGGGCAGGCTGTGTGAGCTCAAGTCGCAGAATCCTTCCAAAATAAAATATGTTGTTTTTAGAAGGATTTTAGACGACACTTATTTCACTATTTCAATGAAGAAATTTTTTTGACAAACTTAGGAGCGTTTGAACTTTTGATGCTCGTGATGTCGTTCTTCGGAAATTTATCGAAAAAAATATTCGAATTCTTCTTGTATTTGAACAAATACAGATATTTGGCATTTCTTTCAGGATTCTTATAGATCTTATTATTCTGTTTCAGATTCCATTAGAAAATTGTGAACACTCGGAAAATTGACAAAATGGCGGCGGTTTTTCGGAAAATTTTCAAACTAAATTTTTTTAAAAACGTAGCGTTTTTTCCTGTTGATTTTTTCTCAAGTTAGTACGAATACAGAAAATATATTCCATATGAGTTTACCTTGTGCCCGCGTCTTGGAAAAGAGAAAGATTTTCTTTCCTCCGAAAGAATGAAAATTCACGATTTCTGCAAAAAAAAGAAGAGATGTGGAAAGGTTCAATAATCAAAGTTATTCCTCTAAAAAAGTTCTACAAAAAAGTTTATGAACGATTTTTTCTACCTTGCGTCGTTATTAAGATGTTCAATGAATTGTGAATAAATGCAATTTCCCACTGACATAATAATCAAAGGGTGTTTAATTCGATGGTAGAAACCAATTTTTTCAAACAATGTTCTGAATAATGAATATTTTTCGCAAATTACAAAGTCAAAGTATGAACAATTATAAACATATTCTAAAAAAATCAGATTCTACAGAATAATTGATTCTTACTTTTGAGCATTTAAAAACAGTGATCGCCATTAGATTCTGAAAGTTTGAATAACGACAACTCATGAGTTTCACGTATCACATTAAAAAAAAAATACGTGTCTTCTATTTTTGTGTTAAAATCGAGAGAAACACAAATTTGACTGAATTTAAATTTTAGTGATAAATCTGTCGTGAAATGACCCATATATTTTATTTTTTTAATTTTCTACAATATTTGTATGCTGTTTTACAGACTAAATAAAATTTTCTTTTACTGATGAGGGTCTAAACCTGTGACCGAAACGTTTGAAAATAATTATCGCTTCTTTTTATTTTGACCTTCATTTCCATGCCTTGTTTCCTTATTTGAACGAAATTATGTTGGAAGCTAGATGCTGACAGTTCCAAACCCCTTCCACATTTTGGAAAGGTGATATACGTCACGACATGTAGCGCTAGATTGAGAACCTTCAGTTTCTTTTCCCAACTTATGCTTACTTAACTCAAACTTCGCTTTTAAATACTCACTGTGATGAACCTTGCATGTTCAAGTGTCCACCTCTAACCAATATGTTTGAAATCACGACTTTCGTGACCTTTTTTTTCTACTATCCTTTCCATTCTTAGCTATGTTTAATGTTCTAACTTCTAGATATTTTATTATAATATTACAGGCTTTTTGAACACTTCTCGGAAGAATATTAATCAGTACCATTAATAATAACTTTGGTATCAAGTACCTCACAACTTTTTTTTTTCTTTTTTATGGAGTACAAAACGGCGAAATGCTCATGCACTAACCACATTTGAACTTTGGGGACCACGAACGCATGGCCCACAAGGAACGAATTATGAGAGTGGAACTTACCGAACAGCACCTACCCACTAAACCTTAAACTCCTCTTTTCCTGCCAACCCATTTCCCCGGAATCGCTTATCGTATTACTACAGGGAAATGAGAATAAGGCCAGTACGCTGAGCTTCGGCTTTCCTCTGCCCATTGAGCTTGTATTACAGACTCTCTTCGCTAATCCATATCCGCCCCAATACGCACGCATCGTCCTCAGCAGTGCAATTGATGCACTCGGGCTCGTCGGCCTTCGACGTGTTCGGACCCTCAAGGACTAACCTCATTGTCTCTTAGAGTTCCTCCCTCTTCTTAAGCCGCAGTACTCTCTCCACGTACTGAGCTATAGCGTCTCAGCTGTTGCGGGAGCCAACCATCAGCCGCACGGTGTTGTCTGGCGTAATGTCGGCGTTCAACTCAAGCTCCAGTTTCCTCTTATCAGCCGCCCATCTGTCGCACTCGAAAAACGTGTGCTCAACACTATTCACCCTCCCTGGGCAGTAATCGCAGCTGGGACTCGGCTTCCTGCTCCTTCGATGTAGGTTATCATTGAAATGTCCGTGGCCAGAAAGAAACTGCTTAAGGTAAAAATTTACTTCACCATACTTCCTTGTGATCCACGGCCTCAACCTACGTATCATCCTCACCGTCCGCCTCCCTCTTGAGTCGGCTTTCCAATCCTCTTCCCATCGCTAAAGCGTAGATAACCTTACACGGGCAGCAATGCCGAAATCTGCACCTTGCTGCTTCGCCAAATAGATCTCCTTCCTCTCGGCTGCAAGAAGGTCAATCGGAATACACCCTGCAATGACCAAAACAGCCGGACTGGACACCGACCTATAGGCGCAAGCGACTCTGAGCGCAGCTTTACGCTCAACCCTTAGAAGCTCGTTCCTCCGGCAACCAAACCTCAGGGCATCTGCCCACACTTCTACACCGTACAGCATTGTAGAATTCACAACGCTCATCAACACTCTCCTTTTGCAGCTCCTTGGGCCAGCAATGTTGGGCATGAGCCGAGATAGCATAGCAACCATACTCTCAGCTCTATACGCCGCCTTGGTAATCTGAACCCCAAATGTAAGCTTCTCGTCAATCCACGCACCTAGGTACTTCAGCACATTCACGGCCTCAATGCCATGTCCGGCGATATTCGCTCTGAATGGCTTGCTGAAGTACCTCTGCCTGGTGAGGACGACCAGCTCGGTCTTCTGGCTAGTAAGTTGAAGACCATGGGTATGAAGCCAGGTTTCAACTCTTCTTGTTACAACTTCAATCAGCATTCTCGCTTCTTCTTCGGCCCTTGCTCTTATATTCGCCGCCAAATCGTCAGCAAATCCAATGAGCTTCGCTCCCTCTGGAAGATCAATACGTAGAACGCCGTCATACACCACGTTTCACATATCGGCCCAAGAACCGACCCTTGAACAACTCTAGACGTTACATCAACGCAGCGCGTCCCCTCTGATGTTTCAAAGATTAGCTGCCTGTCGCTGAAGTAGCTTCCGATGATACGCAGCAGATACTTTGGTACTCTGAACCTCTGAACCTCTTCAGAGCTTCGAGAATGTCAACCCATCGCAATGAGTTGAAGGCATTCTTGACATCGAACGTGATCATAAGGCACACCCTCCTAGACCTATGGTTGCCTTTCCAAGCAACTACTGTTTCCTGAAGTGCCTCACGTATGGCCCCCACCGTTGACCTGCCTTCTCTGAAACCATGCTGATTTCCGGCTGGGCCTCCCGCTGCTTCTATGGCCGTTCTCAACCTGGCCCGTAGAAGGGTCTCAAAGAGTTTCCCAATCACGTCGAGCATACAGATAGGTCTGTATGAAGATGCTGTGATTAGGGCACCTCTACCTTTATCTAGCAGAATAAGCTTCTGCCTTTTCCACCTTTCACAAAAAACTCCAGCTAAGAGGCAAGTATTGAACAAGTTGAGCAGCAAGGAAGAAAACTCTCTTGCCATCAACCTTATCACCTAAGGTGGTATTCCATCAGGTTTCGGTGCCTCATCACAGGATATCTTCGAAGCTGCCACCCACAATTCCTCTTCAGTAAAAAGAGGGATCGTTTCAAGCAGGCATTTCTCTATGATAACTCTTGGCGGGTGAGCAGGGAATAGCTCCTCAATGATTTTCTCCGCACAACTAGCCATGACCGGTTTCGCGTGCCGTCGGATCACTTGCCGTCGGGTGACACGTGCCCGTGTCAGACTCCATGGGAACAGCGAGTTAGATTAGGTAGTTCAAATCTCCTCACCTCTTCAAAGTATAACAATCATAACTAGTTGATTCAAAGTCCGGATAATAAAGTACCTGATAAATTCTACAATAATCTCGACTTTAAGAGATGTGGATAGTCTAATCAACTATCGACATCTCTGAAGAATGTTTCTATCATAAATAAAATAAAATAAATGAAATGAACACGCTGCGCTCATGGATATTATTAATTGTAATTCTTAGATTATAAAAATCAACTGCTTTGTTATTAGTATTTAGACGAATCATCTGGAATACGAATATTGTCCGTGTGACACTTATATACATCTAGTATCAACTTTGGTTAATAACTTCACTAGATTCGACACTTGGCTATTTATGCCCGTATACATCGAAATTCAGAGGATCAATTTTTCAAAGGATCAATTTTCCAAGTTGAAGGGGAGGAGGTCGCAGTATAATGACTTATCATAAGAGAATGCTTGGTCAAAACAGATTAATTGATGACATATTGAACCACAATTCTAATTCGATGATGGTAGGGGAGGGGCGCTGTATAGCAATTATTCATAAAAGAGTGGTTAGCCACGAAGGAGTTCTTAGTAAAAATTCAAACCTCTTTTCCTTTTTAAAGGGAGTGAAGGCAGCGAATAGTTATGGATCAAAAACGAGTGATTTGGCACAACTCGAACTCCCTCTTCAATTTGTAGGAAAGGATGTAACAGTATGGCGACCAATCGTAGAGGATTGTTTAGTCACATTTCAATGATAAGTCTAAGGTTTAACCCCTGTCCTATACGGAAAGTGGGAAAAGGGGCTTACTAGCATTGTACCTGATGACAAAAGAGTGATAAGTTAAACAATAGGGATAGTTCACAGAAGAACAATAGCTATAAGCAAGTAAATAATTTCATCTCAAACCTCCTTCCCTGTTGAAGGATGGGTGATGGGCGAAGGCAATATATATTACCTTATTCTTTGAAGTAGTATATATTGTATTGGTATATACTTTTGGTTTTTGTGCAGATCCTTTTTTTTCCTAATGGAATTTTTGTATGCAAAAGTGATGTCTAGGTAAACCAACAAACACTTTTCAAGACAAGTAAAAAATATTTTTCTCTTTAGTTTCCATTTTTGAGAATATTTCGTTGTACAAATATTTTTATCAGCACATAGTTCTTCAATATCATTCATTTTAGAGACGTTAGAAATTTAGGAGTCCGTGCCCGCCTTTACGACGCGCAGTGTATAAGCGCATACTTTGTCTATAGATCACCTAACACGAACGGGGTAGAACCAGGACAAACGCAGAGGTAATCACGAGAATATCGAAGTGCGTGAGATAGTGGCACCAGTGTGTTGCAAAAAACATAAAGTTTTCAAGATGAGATGGTAGATCTGGTTTTCCAATAAGGTATATATCTCTAAGTCTATCTCACTATGTGTGGCTAAACCCTTACCTTCCAGCGTACAGATGTTCAGTATATGGGAGGTCAAATAATATAAGAGGCTTTCTATTAAGCAGTAGTCCAGGTCATCTACAGATTGCGATCATACAGGTCAGCGTTTCCACAGACGTTTTTTTCTGATTAGGCAGGTCTAATTATTTAAACAATGATGTGTAAAAGTAAACCCTTTCTCTCAGAATGCTATCTTTACCGCTCTGGCAGTGATTAGCGGGCATTCCTGTTTGGACGTAATGAGGTTGTCACACAACTCCCTTGAACGTACGATTTTCATTTTGTCAATTATGTGCTATTTGATGGTAAGCAGCTTCGACCAGTTTAATATGTGATGTTAGATCCTCATTTCGTAAGCAAACTTCTGGATCCCTACTGTGAAAGTCTCACCATATGCTACAAAGTCAATCACACACTGCATACAAGACGCGTTTTTCCTAGCTCAGCCGATCTCCCTGTTCAGTTGATGCAGGCAACTCTCGGTCTGTCAATTTATATTCAGCGTTACCTTTTTATTTGAATGATCCAAAGATTTTGCCGCATCAAAAAATGAAGTGTTAGTGCAGAGGTCAGACTCCTGCAGAATGTTTTCCCAAGTAGCCGATCTATTTCAGTCAGATCTTGGGACTTGAAAAGATAGGGAAGATAGAAGTGTTTTGAATGAGATGATTCTGGAAAATGAACAATTGATAAACAAGCATATGATATAAATATATTGAAAACAAGATTTACTATTCCTTCCGAAAGACATCGTGTGACAACTTACAGTGTCACTTCCTAGAAGGGTTTCTCTCAGGGTGAGAGCATGATCCCTATGCACTTTTGCATCACAGTTTTGTCCTCCCTTTTACCACGCGATTCTCATAAGTGAAGACAGTACATTACTCCATCCGGATTTTCAACTTCTAGATGAGTAAGTTGAGGAAGTAGAGGCCAAGAACTTTCGGAAGCAGTTCGAAGAAGAGAAAATGCACTGTAACTTTAACAGAATCTCAAATGACTAGTCCTTGTTACCTGAGCCAACCCTTAAATCATCTGGACACATTTCAGGTACAGACAGTATCGTTTACATGCGTCAGGAAAGTTTAATTTCCACCTTAACATACCGTATGTTCTTTCTCTGAAGGCTCTCAAAAGGTGCACGGAATAGTAATCCAAGCGGATTATTTCTTTGACAACGACTGCAACGGCAACGACGACAAAGGTAGTAAGGCAACATGGTGAACCCCATTATTCCTCAATCAGTAAGTCAAAACACATCAAGATTTGATTTGACTTGCAACTTATGCACGTATGGTTTGAGTACAATGATATTAAAGAATGTCGAATAGGCCCTTGTGCTAGCTTAGTTATCTTGGTATTTATAGAAAAAATCCAAAAAAACTATATTACAGATATGAGCAACGGCTATTTCAGAAAGTCTACCCTGTAAGAGATGTTTTCCTTACAAAACCAAAAGAAACGCTCCAAACAGAATAATTAAAAAATCATGTTCTGATACCCCTAGAAAACCACAAACCTAGATTCATTTTGCGTGTGCTTGTAATCTTTGTTTATTCCCTGAAATGAAAATAGAAGAACTTCTTTAGTAATATACAATATCATAGTCTACTAGGATATTTTCATACCTAGTTACCAAAAAAATCATGTTCTGTGATCTCTAGGAAACCATCTCCGTGATCACACCATTCTGAATTAACGGCGAGGAGCAATATGGAGCAATATGGCGAGGAGCAAGTAAGTCGTGTCGTGGTGTGCTCCGAAGGATATTATTATTTCTGGTTCAAATCGTTAGTGCCGATACGTCAAAGTGTGTGGGATGATGCCTAAAGTTAAAGTGAACAATCTGTGATAAGTGGAAATAAATAACAAATTACCATATAAATATAAATCTGATATGGAAAGTTCTGCATGGGCACAGAGTCTGGATCTGGAAATGTACTACATTCGGTAATCTAAAGTCTGAAAGTCATTAGACAAACTGGTTGTGAGCATTTAAACATACCCATTGATTTTCATAGTCTGAGTATAATAAAAGGACTATTACTGTTTTCTGTGTGTGAATATTGCAGTATTTAGTGATAAAATCGTGATCAGTTAGTTTTTTTTATTACAAAACGATTTTGATTATACATTTTTTGTTCCAACGAAATGGCCTACTGTAACGATAAAACACTACTGTCTGTAAATAACAAAAACATTTGCTCATACAAACAGTGCAGTGAGACAAACCCTGAAGTAGACCCGAATGAGGCTTACAAATGTATGGGATGCCAAAAACAGTACCACAAACAGTGTGGTGAAAGAATGAGGAAAAAGAAAGACGGATCTTTCGTTGCATGCTGCGGATCAAGGGCTACATCACCGGCAAACTCTACCAATTCTGCAATGAGTGAAAATGATCGTCATATGGTGGACCTTGCATCTATAAAAGAGTTACTGGATAAAAGACTAGACAGGCTGGAGGGGAAAATAGATGATCGTGGGAAAGTTTTGGATAAAGGACTGGAAGAGGTTAAAAATGCGATTTCTGGTATACGAGATGATTTCAGGATCATGGAAAATAAAATGGATGATATGGGTTCAAGGTTGAATACTCTGGAAGATCGAATTGATAACTTAGAAATCATCGACAATGAGAAATCTGCAAACCATAACAATCAAGCTTGCTCCAACAATTTCACTGAGTGCATAAAGGAACTGGAAGATAGGAATAGTAGAAAAAACAAGCTGATAATTT